>BMAC01000078.1:1968661-2024958 GCA_014905375.1 Phtheirospermum japonicum
TCCTAGCCCCAAAAACCTTCCCAGCCTGTACAAAAAATACTCCGACCAGCTCGCGGAGTGGAGCAAGCGCCAATTTGATGTGGTTCTGCTCACCAAACGATCTAAAATCTTCACATATGTGGGCATTGATTCTCGCCCCTCTTGAGCCGGAGCTCGCTCTAACCAGAGCAGAGTTTGGTAGGTCCCCCCATGTTTACAAATGTCATCCAATACTTTAACAAATATACTCCATACTAAAAGCTACATTCATGTTTCATAGACGCCTTTTGAAAAGCCTGCGTGTCCTCAAGCTCGGTGGAATCGTGACACAAACCCAGCCACAACTTGAAATCACCTCGGCACCCCCGCCTTCAGTCCTCAGTGTAGACGAGATACTGGACGAAGCTTTTGGAGCGGAAACGAGCCCAGAGGCCGAGCTCGAAAAGAATCCTTTAGCAAAAAAGGCTTCAAAGGGTAAACGCTCCCTCCGACCACCCACTAAGAGACCCAGCTCGCCAGCTCCAAAGCGAAGGTGACTTCGCAAGACCCTTGGCGGTGCGACATCCAGCTCGCCGAACCTGGACAAAGAGTTAGCCAAATGCGAGGATGCAACCGCCATAAGAATACTTCTTCCAAGATCGCGCCCGGACTCAGGTATATTCATCATCACGCTAACCATCAAATTAGTCAATAACACCAAGTATTAATCGCGCCTTCTCTATTTGTATTTACTCTGAAACAGCTACCACAACTTATTCTCCACGGTAGCTGTCCACCTCGCAGCCCACTCCGAAGATGATGAACTAAAAAAGACCTGCGAGGAGCTGACTGCTCAAGCCGAACAGCAAACGAAACAGCTCTCTCTGACCCAAGGCAAGCTAGACCAGGTCCGTAAACAACTGAGCACAAGTGAAGAAGAGAATGGCCTCCTAAAAAGACAAGTGGCCAGCCTAAAGGATGAGACAACTCGCATGGACAACGAACTCCGAGAACAGGTAAAGAAACTTGTTGAGGTCGTGCGAACCAAAGAAGAACAAATCCAGGCAGCTCGCGAACAGGGCATCACTGAGGGTCACTGAGCGGGGCATAATTGAGGGTCGCCGAACCTTCCTAATGAGCGAGGTGGGCCAAAAATTCATAAGTTCGTACCGGGAGGAGCTGATCAAGGCCTTTCAGACGGTCAACCTTATACCTCGGCAAAATGACCGTGGGGAGCAAGGATTGGATTGTTTTGGGGTGTGATCTAATAGTTCGGTTTTGAAAGGCCACTCTTCAGTATTATGTATAAAGAAGAAGTATTTCTCCAATCATGAACTTTGTTGGACGGGTTCACTAAGAAACGGGCCCTGCCCGAGCGAACAGCGAGGTAAAAGGAGTGGCTTTGGTATTTTATCTGAAAGCAAAAATGAAAAAAGCCGGGGTCGGGCTGAGTATTGTAATATCTACATAGTATAAGATAGCCCGCCATATATCTCATAGAATTGGGGGTTAATTGTAGAAGGGGGACTTTGTACAGAAGTGAGGTTTCGATATAAAACTGATGAGCTGGGAATCTAAATCCCGCCCTGAGTAGCTCGTCGAATAAGGTTATGTGTTGGGGGGATGGTTGCAGGGGGTCCAGGTGAAGTATGTCGGGTAGAACCATTTGGGCCGTCTCGGGCAGGTTGATGAGTTTTTAATACCTTTGGCTTAGGAAGCAGCCAATAGTTATCTTTAATTGATTTGGTTGAAAGGGAGGAAGAGGGTAGGTCGCTAATGTCTACGGAGCGGGCTAGAGTTACGGGATTCTCAAAAAAATGTTTGCAGGGGACTGGAACATCGCGTTTTTGTAATGGAATGCCTTCTGGGATGTTTGCAAGGGTTGTTGGAAGGGGAGTAGAGGTTTCGGGGGTCATTTTGTTTTCGGTTTCGGTGTGGGAACTGGAGGTGGGAGAGGAGGGCTGATTTCGTCTCCTCTGAAGGATGTAAGGATTCTCGATGGGATTAGAATCGGGTGATAAAGTTGGGTTTTGAGAATTAAGTCCGGAAGAAGCTATGTTCATCATAAATTCAAACACACAACAAGAAACAATATACAACGCAACAGTTCAGCAGATATCCCGGATACATCGTACAGATAATATATGCAAATTAAAGTTATTAATGAACATGAGGACCAGAGACTTACCCATTTTTAGTTCTTGAGGTCGGCGATGGTCTTGAATATTAGTGGAATTTTTTGAAAATTTTGAGGATGCGTGAGCTTTATTGTAGAGATAAAATGGTGATGTACTTTGTATAAAATGCGAAATAAGGGAGATGAAGAGGTTTTTGTTGGGCGGCGGAAAGCTGATGGGACAGATTGGAGCGGGAGTTGATAGGGTTTTTCGAGGAATGTTTTGGGCCATTTATTTTAGGAGCCACTGGGTTTATTAAACTCCGAGAAAATAAGAGGGCGACGCGTGTCCAACATAGTGGCAGGCTGCATTTAATGAGGCTTAAAAGGGATGGGACGGACAGAGAAAGGCGTGCTTTGACTTTTGGGGTTGTTCATGATGACGTTTTGAAATTAATAATTTAGGTATTAGTTCAGGTCGGAAAGTAACAGTTGTGTGATAGAGGTCGCCATCTGGGGACTTGGACTGGGGACTCGTAGATCGTCTCTTGCGAGGTGATCATGTTGTCTTAAAAGAGGAGAGATCATTGGATTAAACTTTTGCAGGTCGCAGGTATGTCTTCTTGGATGATGAGCGGGCTCAGCGAGCTGATTTTTTGGAGGTCGCGGTTTTATGTGGTAAAATCTTATGGGATGATTGATGTTATAGCTCGGTATGCTGAGATTGGTTATTGGCGACGTGATTTATGTGTGTTTATGCTTTGTTGATTGTTTCTTTAAACTTTCTATTTTACATGTCTTACCTGATTTCATGCCTTAATCAGCTAGAATATGGGGGACTAGCTGATACGGACCAAAACGTTCATACGTGATATTATTTGATATATATGGGTATTTGTGGAAAGCGACCTCATTTCTCGGAGAGGGTGTGCCTCTGGGAGGTGAGCGAGCTGTATGTTGTCTATGAGAACTGTGCGAGATGGTTTTGTGGGGTAGCGACCTGTATTATGAGGATGAGTTCTCATATAGGGTCGCGACCTCTTATGTTTTGTATGGTCTTGGTGTAGATGGGGTTTTGTGGGCCTGGTGGGCTGAGTGCCCAGGCCTATTTTGGTAATCTAATGAGAGGTTTATTGTTTATGGGAACTTACTATATGGGAGGAATCCTAATATTAAGGCGGTGATAGAATCCTGGTATTTATGGAATTGTGACGGAAGAAGGTAACCCTAGATGTGGGGGGATTTTTCTTATCTCTATAAAAGGAGGTGCATACCTCTCATTATTCATCATCATTATTATCGTATTATAATCACATCTTATATTATTCAAAAAAGGGATTGAGTGTTTTGAACTTGCTTTTGACTTTAGCATCGGAGGACCTTCACGGGTCTGAACTCCGACCCTTTGAAGGTGCTGTTTTGCAGGACCAGCGAGGTCGCTAGGAGATTCGTTGAAGGCTTAGCAGGTCGCTGTGACGTATTCAGAATCTACTTCAGGTCGCTGATCTCTATTTTGAGGTTAGTATCCCATATATTTGGTAACCCAACTTTTTGGACTTATCATCACATGTCTGATAATATCAATTTATTTTCTAATTTATGTGACATTTCATCCATTGTTGGTCTGCCTAACGGGAAAAATAGCAGTTCTACAAAAGAAGGAAGTATTCTATTAAGTGATGGTTTAGTTTTGGGGATGTCCTTTATGTTCCTACTCTCACTTGTAATTTGTTGTCCGTGTCTCAATTTTCAAACCAACAAAAATATATTGATTTTTTCACTAATAACCTATGTACTATACAGGACCACACTTTGAGGAACCTGATTAGAATGAGGGTACAGTGTAATAGGGTCTATATCTTCAAGCCGGTTCATTGTCTATAGGAAAATAAAGTCACAGTTACAGATGTAACTAAGTTATGGCATAGGTGGTTAGGTGTGAGTAGTAGTTGATTAAGTAAAATTTGTGACGTTGATTGTTAATTTTTTTTATGGTTAAACAACCCCATAACCATTTTCCTTCAAGTATAAATAAAGCATTTGATGTGTTTGTTGTAAATTGTATTTAACCAATTTAATGGTACAGTAAAAATTCGTGTTAATGAATTATATAGGCTTGATCTACGTGTCAGGTAGATAATCATAGCACTTTGAATTTCTCAAATCCAATTATTGGTGAGTGAGAAATGATGCTTGGAAGTCGAACGATTGCTTAATCATAGCACTTTGAATTTCTCAAATCCAATTATAGGCTTGATCTACGTGTCAGGTAGATAATCATAGCACTTTGAATTTCTCAAATCCAATTAATCAATGTTGAAGGGAGTTTAATAATAATCTCATTTCATTAGTGGACATCAAGTGGGCCAGCGGGTATTGTGGGTTTTGTGTGAACAAAGCTTACGCGGGCTCCTGAACTTGGGTTCGCCCGTCCGCCTTCGGCGAAGCCGATGGCAGAGCCGAGCCCGGACCTTGGACCTTGGTCCTGGGTCCTGGGCTCTGGGACTTGGGTCTTGGGTCTTGGGCAATTGGTCCGATTGAGGTGGTCCGTATGGGGGTCCTGGTTCAACCCAGTTACCTTTTTTGAACGCTCCTGCTGTTACCTCCCGCTGGAACCCCTATATAAGGGTGAGAGGCTCCAGTTCATTTCGCACCTGAAGGACCTGGAAAAACGAAGAACACAGACAACACTGCATATTTTTTCTACTTTATTTCTTTACTTAGCTCAAACCATTTTTGTCCAGCTCACCGGAGCTTTAGTATTTACGGTGCTGTAATACTAGAGACGAAGTCGTTTCATCTTTGGGGACGAATAGCCAAAATCGAAGGGCACTACCGGGGCTATTTCGTCTTACGGACAGAGATTAATTCTCGACTAGACTTTTTACTTTCATTTCTTTCTTTTTTCAGTTTTGAGATATTTTATTACATTCCCTGTTTGTGCTATCAGTTGTAATTCCAACAATCGCAAGACAAAATATTTTGTAATCTGTAATCTACTATTTTAATATCCCTAACTGGAAATATGTCGACCTCCAGCACTTCGATCAGTTCGACTGCTCTTGCCATTACCTCCACCATTTCGACGATGACCACTGCCCCTGCAGTCACGAACACCACGACGATTGGCGCCTCTACGCCAAACACGACTATGAGTCATGCTGTTCTCTTCAACCAAGGGACTATCGACACCCTCCTGGAAACACTTTCAAGGCATTTCTCTTCGACCAACCCGAACTCAGCCACTGCTGGATTGTTCCCTTACGGGACGGGGACTTCGGTCCAAACTGGGTCAGCTTCGTCTGTGAACCATCCCACTGGGATGACGGGAGCTTCGCTTCCGAGCATGTTCTCAAGCACAGCTTTGGCTGCTGGTTCATTCCCTTATGGGATGGGGACTTCGGTCCAAAATGTGTCAGCTTTGGCTGGAATCCATTCCACTGGGATGACGGGAACTTTAGTTCCAAGCATGTTCGCAACGGCTCCGTCGACGTACTCTTCCGTTACCCACTCAACGGGTATGATGGGAACCTTTGTTCCAACTATGATCGCTCCGGTGCACTCCTCTCGGATCATGCCCGCAGCAGAGAAGCCTTCAAAATTCAATGGGGAAGGCTTCCAGAGGTGGCAACAAAAGATGTTGTTCTACCTCACGATGATTGGCTTCGCCAACTTCGTGAAGGAAGACGAACCACCCACTCCGGATGAGTCCGAGACTAGTTTTACGGTTCGCACTGCCTACGAAAATTGGCACTATGGTGACTATCTTTTTAAAGGCTTTCTCTTAAGTAGCCTAGAAGATAGCCTGAGTAACTTGTACTAGGATGTAAAGACCTCCAAGAAGATCTGGGAGGCACTTGAGAAGAAATACAGTTCCGACGAGGCTGGAACTAGGAAATTTATAGTCACGAATTTCATGGACTACAATATGGTTGATACTCGCCCAGTTATAGAACAAGTTCAAAAGTTCTAAATGCTGGTGAATGACGTCCACGCCGAGGGGATGGTTCTTCCGGATGCTTTCACGGCTGCTGCCATGATTAATAAGATTCCACTGAACTGGAAAGACTTCAAGACATACCTCAAGCACAAACGAAAGGCGATGTCTCTTGAAGACATTATCCAAAAGGTACGGATTGAGTCCGAAGTTCGAGTTCAGTATAAGAACTCGAAAATTTTGGATGAACCTCGGTTGAACCTACTTGAGCATGGAGACAACTCGAAGAAGAGGCCGCGTCCTGGCAACACTAAGCCTAAAGCTCCTTCTTCTAAGTAGTTCGACGGCAACTTCTACAATTGCGACAAACATGGACACTTGTCTAAGAACTGTCGCAAGCCAAAGTAAAATAAGGCCAAGCCAAGTGCCCAACTAGACGAGAGAGAGCTGACTAGTGATGATCTCATTGCGGTTATCACTGAGGAAGCTAACATGGTCGAGAACTGTGGTTAATGGTTCATCGATACTGCTGCAACTGCCCATGTGTGTGCAGACTGGAGTTTGTTCTCCAAATACCATCCGTGTGAGGGAAGGAAGTTGAACATGGGAAACCAAGCGTCTTCGCAAGTTGAAGGTGTTGGCTCAGTTGTCCTAAAAATGACCTCTGGCAAGGAGATCACTCTGAATGAGGTGCTGCACGTTCCGGACATCCGAAAGAATTTAGTCTCTAGTTCAATACTAGTTATTTATGGTTTTAAACTTGTATTTGAGGCTAATAAGTTTGTTTTTTCAAAGTTTGAACACCTCTGGGAAAGGGTTACTTTACAGATGGACTGTTCAAACTAAGTGTAATGAATATACGCCCCAAACCTATCATTAATAAAATTACTTCTGATTCCTCTTATTTGACTGAGTGCTCCGGTTTATGGCATTGTAGATTAGGCCACGTTAATCCAAATGCAATAAAACATCTTTCAAATCTCAATTCACTTAAGGTAAATGAATTTGTTAATAAAAGTAAGTGTGAAATTTGTGTAGAAGTAAAAATGACAAAGTTACCGTTTAAATCGGTAGAAAGGAGCACGACACCTCTAGAATTAATTCACACGGACGTTTGTGACTTGAAGTTTTTGCAAGCAAGAGGTGGTAAAAAGTATTTCATTACTTTTATTGAAAATTGCACAAGGTATTGTTACCTATACCTTTTAAGAGGTAAAGATGAGGCTATTGAAGCTTTCAGAAACTTAAAAAATGAAGCCGAAAATCAACTTATTTTCAAATTCAAATCTATCCGAAGCGATAGAGGAGGGGAATACGTAGCTCCGTTTGAGAAGTTGTGCAACGAAAGTGGCATAACTTATCAAACTACAGCTCCGTATGTAGCTCAATCGAATGGAGTTGTATAACGCAAGAATCGTACTTTAAAAGAAATGATGAATGCGTTGTTGATTAGTTCTGGGTTACCTCAGAACATGTGGGGGGAAGCTGTTTTAACAGCTAACTATATCCTCAGTAATATTCCACTTAAAGGAAGGGACGAAACTCCCTATGATTTGTGGAAAGTAAGGAAACCTTCTTACAAATACCTCAAAGTGTGGGGGTGTTTAGCGAAGGTAGAAGTGTCTCTACCAAAGTAGGTGACAATTGGACCCAAAACGGTTGATTGTATTTTTATTGGCTATGCACTAAGCAGTAGCGCCTATCGCTTTATAATTTATTGGTCAGATGTTCTGGACATGAATGTCGGAACCACTATTGAGTCAAGGAATGCAATATTCTTTGAAGATATCTATCCTTGTAAGGATAAAGCTGCATCCAGTTCAAACACTTGTAATGCTGAAGGAACTACAAGTCAAGAACTTGTGGGGGTTGAACCTAAGTCTCGTAAATGACCTTGATCAGAACTTGAAGCTCTAACTCCTAGACGGAGCACTCGAGCCAAAGTTGCTAAGGACTTCGGTCTTGGCTATGTGATTTTTCTCTTGGATGAAGAACCAAATTCACTGAAAGAAGCTTTCTCATGGACTGATAGTTCATTTTGGAAGGAAGCTGTATAGAGCAAGATCGATTCGATCATGCAGAACCATATGTGGATTCTGACTGATTTACCTGAAGGTTGTAAACCTTTGGGGAGTAAATGGATTCTGAAACAAAAGTTCAGAGCTGATGGATCAATCGATAAGTATAAAGCTCGTTTGGTTGTGAAAGGTTTTCTCCAGAAGAAGGGTTATGATTTCTTTGACACATACTCTCCTGTGACGAGAATTACCTCTATCCGGGTGCTTTTAGCGATTGCTGCTTTGCACAATCTAGAGATACACCAAATGGATGTAAAAACTTCTTTTCTAAATGGCGATTTAGAAGAGGAAATCAATATGGAACAACCTGAATATTTTGTAAAACCTGGACAAGAAAGAAAGGTGTGCAAACTTGTTAAGTCTTTATATGGCTTGAAACAAGCACCTTTACAATGACACTTGAAATTTGACGAAGGGATGATGTCAAATGGCTTCAAGATAAACGAGTGCGACAAGTGTGTGTACATTAAGAATACTAATGATAGATTTGTTATAGTATGTCTTATGTAGATGATATGTTAATCATGGGTAGCGACCTACAAGTGATTAACGAGACGAAACTCATGTTAAAAAGGAATTTTGACTTGAAGGATCTGGGAGTTGCTGACACAATTCTTGGCATAAGAATCTTAAGAACTCCAGATGGAATTGTCTTATCACAATCTCATTACATTGAGAAAGTGATCAAGAAACTCAATGCACACGATAGTCTTCCAGCAAAGACACCTATGGAACTCGACGTTCACTTGAGTAAGAACAGAGGTGACCGTGTTGCTCAGAATGACTATTCTAGGATCATTGGATGTCTGATGTACATCTCTAACTCTACAAGACCTGATCTAGCTTGATCAGTAAACAAACTGAGTAGATATACAAGCAATCCAAGTAGAGAACACTGGAAAGCGCTTGTGAGAGTTTTAAGATACTTAAAGTATACTCTGTACTTTGGGCTACATTATGGTAGATACCCCAGGGTACTTGAAGGTTACTGTGATACAAGCTGGATATCCGACACAAAGGAATCACTGTCAACAAGTGGATATGTGTTTATAATAGGGGGAGGAGCTGTTTCTTGGAGATCCACTAACATGGAATCTGAGTTTATCGCTTTGGACAAAGCAGGTGAAGAAGCAGAATAGCTTCGTAACTTTTTAGAAGATATTCCATGTTGGGAGAAACCCGTGCCGCCGGTTATGCTTCACTGCGATAGTCAAGCTGCTATTGGAAGGGCAAGAAGTGGTTTGTATAACGGTAAGTCGCGACATATTCATTGGAGACATAACACCGTAAGACATTTGTTATCGAGTGGGATTATCTCAGTTTATTATGCAAGGTCTATAGATAATCTAGCAGATCCATTCACAAAAAATATAGCTCGAGATCAGATGTATAAGTTGCTTGAAGGAAGCCACGATAACAACCTAGGGAATGGGAGATAAATCCACATCTTAAAGATGATTGTAGTGGAAACCCAACCATGATGAGTGGAGATCCCACAAACTTGGTTCAATGGGAAAACTAAACTTTAAAAGTTTGGGTAAGTAAAACTCTACGACCCTATTCCTTAACGACAAAAGTAGAGTTTTTAATCTGTCACGTGGTGAGGATAAATCTCTGATTTTTAATGATTCTTGTGCAGGTCTTTGACTTGAGCATGACAGAATGTTGATTTTAAGAATCACCTATGTAAGCGAGAAGTGAGGGCCGCTTCTACTGTATTCTTATGAATCCAAAGAAGTTGTACATGGCCAGAAATTGACAGAAACGTGAGAACGGATCAATTCTGAGACCTTAGTGGGTTGGTACTATTGTCTAGTATACACAAAGGGGAATAGTTCAAGAATTATGTTCACTAATCCGCCGGTATGCTCAGTAGTATTAACAAAGGAGGGTTCAAGGCCACAAGCCACCTATCCTTATTCTCTATTGTCTCTTAAGGACTGAGCTATGTATTTGCATTCATGTTTTTCATTTTGGAGTTTCTCACTCATGTGGGGGATTGTTGTAAATTGTATTTAATCAATTTAATGGTACAGTGAAAATCCGTGTTAACGAATTATATAGGCTTGATCTACGTGTCGTGTAGATAATCATAGCACTTTGAATTTCTCAAATCCAATTATTGGTGAGTGAGAAATGATGCTTGGAAGTTGAACGGTTGCTTAAGTGTATTTTTGTGTATCCCACATTGAAAGTTAATCAATGTGGAAGGGAGTTTAATAATGATTTCATTTCATTAGTGGACATTAAGTGGGCCAGCGGGTAGTGTGGGCTTTGTGTGAACAAAGCTTATGCAGGCTCCTGGACTTGGGTTTGCCCGTACGGCTTCAGCGAAGCCGAGCCCAAGCCCGAGCCCGGTCCCAGACCCAGACCTTGGACCTTGGTCCTGGGTCCTGGGACTTGAGACTTTGGTCTTGGGTCTTGGGTAATTGATCCGAATTGGCTTGTCCGATTGAGGTGGTCTGTATGGGGGGTCCTGGTTCAACCCAGTTACCTTTTTTTGATTGCTCCTGAACTCTTGAGAAGTCTTTTGAACTTCTAACCGTTACGCAAACGGCTACCTGACCGTTCAGACGTTTCCAAACGTACGAATTCAAATATGCAATGCATGTGCACGCTGAACCTGTCCAGGTTCATGCTGTTTAAATGATTTAATGACGCCTTTAAGGACATCATTAATCAGGCTGTTACCTCCCGCTGGAACCCCTATATAAGGGTGAGAGGCTCCAGTTCATTTCGCACATGAAGCACCTGGAAAAACGAAGAACACACAACACTGTATATTGTTTCTACTTTATTTCTTTACTTAGCTCAAACCATTTTTGTCCAGTTCACCGGAGCTCTGGTATTTACGGTGCTGTAATACCAGAGACAAAGTCGTTTCATCTTTGGGGACGAATAGCCAAAACCGAAGGGCTTTACCGGGGCTATTTTTTCTTGCGGACAAAGATTAACTCTCGACTCGAATTTTTACTTTTTGTTCTTTCTTTTTCCAGTTTTGAGATATTTTGTTACATTCCCTGTTTGTGCTCTCAGTTTTAATTCCAACAGTGTTTGATTTAATTTATTATGATAGGGACCCCGATAAAGTATTATCAAGCTGTAATGCTCGATTTCTTGAGTATTATTGATGATTATTCTCATGCGACTTAGGTGTTTTGATGATTGGGAAGTATGAAGTTGGGAAATTAATTCAACATTTTTATGCGATGGTGAGAGCTCAGTTTAATAAAAACGATTAAAGTATTGAGATGTGATAATGGTCAAGAGTTTTTGAGCTTAAGATAAATTTTCCTAAAATAAAGGGTTTATACATCAAACCACCCGTGTTGATACTTCACAACAAAATGGTAGAGTTGAAAGATAACATAGACATATTCTTAATGTTGTGCATTCTTTAACTATTATAATTTGTCTTAACTGTTGTTCATCTTATATATAGAACTCCTACCCCCACGTTTTCTAGAAAACCACCTCATGAATATTTGTTTGATCAACCCCCTTTGTTTGATAGTGTGCGTGTTTCTCGATGTTTATGTTATGCCATGATTAGACAAGTTGTTAAGGATAAATGGGGCTCAGGTCTAGGAGATGCAGTTTTTTAGGATATCTTTTTGGTTAAAGGGATTGCGTTCTTATTATTTAGAGTCATGTGAGTTCTTTGAGTGTCGTGATGGGTAATTTTAT
The DNA here is from genome assembly GCA_014905375.1 of Phtheirospermum japonicum. Lineage (NCBI taxonomy): Eukaryota > Viridiplantae > Streptophyta > Magnoliopsida > Lamiales > Orobanchaceae > Phtheirospermum > Phtheirospermum japonicum. Next base: position 1,980,438 of record BMAC01000078.1, read on the forward strand.
GAGGACAAATTTCCATTTATTGAATCTCTTCATGATCATGAAAGAATGCAGTAGGAAAGTATTTTGACCAATCCCATTATGTGATGATGAAGAGTATATATTCATGATTTTATTGAGTTTATTGGGTATTTATGATGTTGGTGGTTTAGCGCATGGTGATGGTGGCGTCAGGAATGGAGCGACACCACAGACCACTCCTCCATCTGTGTTGCCGACCCCTCCTCTGTCGATAGTGGCGACCACTCTATAGACTCCGTCTGCGTTGCCAACCACTCCTCTGTTTGTGGTGCTGACCACTTGTCTATGTGGTGGGATTCTTGGGCATGATCATCATACAAAAGTTCTATCAACAAAACTCCATGATTATGTTACCAATACCGTGGTTCGAAAAATATAGACCCTACTACATTAGTTGCTCCCCCTCCTAGATTGAGTTCCTCAGGTAAGCTCTTTGATATAGCTTGTTATGTTCATTAAAAAACAATTTTATGAGCACTAATATTTTCTGATAGCTACTAGGGAAGTTAAAGAGCCCGCTTCATTTCAGGAGTCTGTAAAGCATCTCGTTGGTGTAAAGTGATGCAGGAATATAGGTGTTGATCGATTGGCGGTTAACCGGTTAACCGCCGGTTTCAACCACGTTGACTGGTTACGGTTAACTATTGACCGACGGTCACGGTTAATACCGTAACCGTCAAACGGTTCCCGGCGTTTAGGTTACGGTTAACCAAAAGCTTAACCTTAACCTCCGCGGTTAACCGACGGTTAACCATTTTTTTTAAATAAACACAGACCAGTCGATCGACTGGTCTGTAGTCGATCGACTGCCCAGTCGATCGACTGGACTGTAGTCGATCGACTGGTCTGTGAATTAGCCGTTGAAAATCAACGACTGAGATCGACTAGCCGTTGATGATCTACGGCTTAAATTCAAAAGGAAGTAGCCGTTGGGCGGTTAACTGAGGTTAACCGGATTAACCGCCGGTTAACCGGTTTAACTGCCGGTTGAGGCCGGTTTTTAATTTTTTTTAATTTTTTTTTGCAAATTTTGACACCTATAAATATCCCACTCTCCAACACCAATCCTCACACCAATTCATCTACTATTCTTCTTCTTCTCTTATATTTTCAAGCTTAAAGAAGTCAAGTTTCTAATTTGTGCAAAAAATAATATTATCAATAATATTCTTATTATTCATTCCTAATCTTGTTTTACTTAATTCTCTTTTATAATATCACTATGGAAAGCTCTTCCCGTAATGTCAATACCAACACTCCAACCTCTTCTCGTCGAGGTCGAGGATCTCGATGAGGATCTTCGGCCGTCGCCGGAGATTACGTTCCCGATGAGATGACGCCGGCGGAAGTTGATAACCTATATAATCAAATCAACTTCGACTCGTCGCAACAAACCAATTTTGATGAGGAATTGCCGAGCTCCGATGAAGAAGAAGCGGCCGTCAATTTGGATGAAGATGAGGAGGAAGCGACGGGCGATGTGCCGCCGCCTCGGAAACCGAGGGGATTTATTTCCCCCATCTTCCATTTGCATTTCACAAAAAAGACGATCAACGGCGAATCTCGAGCGCAATGCAGTTATTGCAATTCTCATTACGCCTTCGGTTCCCAAAACAATAAAGGCTACGGGTCGCTCAAATACCACATGGAGAAGAAGCATCTCGACAAATACCACAGGAAGAGATTGATGCTCTTGAACATAATGGTAGTGGACTTTGGAGGATCTTACCACCAAGTAAAAAGGCTATTGGTAGTGGTTGAGTTTACAAAACTAAATATGCATCGATAGGTGAAGGGGAACGTCTTAAGAGATATTTGGTCATTTATGGTAATCGACATGTTTTTGGTTTTGATTATAATGAAACTTTCGCTATAGTCACAAAAATAAGAATTGTTCATTATTTTTCGTTGATGTCCCTCTAAATTGAGAATTTCATCAAATGGATGTTCATAATATCTTCATACATGGTGATTTGGAGGAGGAAGTGTATATGTAGCTTCCTCCCAAGTATCTTGTGTTACTCCAGGAAAGGTTTGCTAGTTAAGGAAGTCTATATATGGTTTGAAGCAGGCTCCTCGTCAGTGGTTTTCCAAGTTGTCGAATACTTATAAATCATTTGGCTTTACATAATCATATGCTGATTATCATTGTTTAATTACATTCAGGGTAGTATGTCCCTTTACGTTCTTGTCTATATTGACAATTTGATAATTACGGGTACTTCTAGTGATGTATTTTTATGATTTAAAACTTATTTGAGTTCTTGTTTTTGTATGAAGGATATGGGAGCGTTGAAGTATTTCTTAGGTATTGATGTTTCTCGTAGTAGCGATGGTATGTTTCTTTCTCAATGAAAATTTACTTTTGGTATTTTGGCTTAAGATAGGATATTGGGTTGTAAGCTTATTGACACGCCTGTGGAGAAAAACCATCATCTTGCTTATACTGAAATGGTGCTATTTGCTCAACTGAATCAGTATTTCGCCTGATGGGTCATCTTATCTACTTGTCCGTTACCCATCCCTAGGTGAACTATTTGGTGCATACTCTTGCAAACTTTCTGAGTGTTCCATAGGTTCCCCATTGGGATATCGCTCTCTATGTTTTGCGTTGCTTGAAGGGCAGTCCCACTCAAGGTATTTTATTATGCCATATGAAGGAATTACCTTTAATGGATTTTCGAGATATTGATTGGGCGGCATGTCCTATGGCTCATTGTTCTTTGTCTAATTAATTCGTTTTTCTTGGTCGCTCTAATAATTTTTGGAAAACTAAGAAACGACCTACAGTGTCTAGGTCGTCTACTGAGGTTGAGTACCATGCTATGTCGTGTTCACTTGTGAACTTAAGTGGTAAAAATCTTTGTTGTTCTCTCTAGGTACTTATATCCCTAACCCATGAATTTGTTTTCTGCTAGTCAGTTTGCACTTCATATTACTAAGAATCTTATGTTTCATGATCGCACTAAGCATATTGAGGTTAATAGTCATTTTGTTGGTGATGAGTTACTTTCCTGTAACCTTTGTACTTTGTATATTCATACTAGCCTTCAACTAGTAGATATTTTGACGAAGGCACTTGGGAAGGAACAATCTGTTATTCTTTACACAAGTTGGGCATTCATGACTTACATGCTCCAACTTGAGGGAGACTATTAGAAATTATAGGGATACTAGAATTCCTAGAGTTTAGGAAAGTGTATATAAAYTTTCCTAATATTTATACTTTATTAGTTTTATCAGGTTTAGGGTTTGTGYCTAATGTACTTTATATACTTGTGAATATTAATATACGAGTARGTAYTTRTCTCRTAATATTCATAAGAGTTTAACAAGACYACCCGAGACAAAAAATAAGGTGAATACCAACACGAGTTAASTATAGYATTAACATATGTCGTGAAGTTCCAAATTTCWTAATCACTCAGTTTCGCCTTCTCCTCATAAATCTTGATCTGAATAGGTTGCCTGAAAACCAATGATGCAAGATTCCATAAATAACACCACACCAGTTGAATTAGGACTCTTACCAGCCTAGTTGATTCTAGAGAATCCATGTTCCGATTGGAGGGAGTAGCTACATATCAAGCGAGTCCCTCGGAGGACATCTTGAAMAAAATRTCTTGCATCTTTGCATGCACTAACAGACTRAACTGATGTGTCAATTAGAGAGAAAACTAACARTATAAGAAARCACATGTTTATTGAWTTTTTTCCACGCATAAAWACTAGTCACAATATYTWAATAAATAGTGACGATTTTATTTTGGCCAKTAAGACATGCATTTTTATGACACCATTTACTATTGWTATTATTGTTCTCATTTTTCYTCACTAATTCACATAATTTATGARGATTTAAATGAAGTTTYCCACAATAATTCTAAAATATGGAAAATCAAGAAAAGAAGTTAGGATAGGAACCTTTCAGTGACAACCTTGTAATAAATGGTGACGATATTTGGTGTCATAATAACTTTCTTTTAGTGACAACACCATATTTTATCACGGTTCTCTCCAAGAAAAGTGGTGACCACATTTGGTGTCACTACAAGTTTCTTTTCATGACAACATCATATATTTTGTCATTACTACGAGAAATATAGTGCTAACACTATTTTGACAACAAAGTGTTATTTAGTGACGACAAATATGAAATTTACAAAATATGTTTATTAGAGGTACAACGTCACACCAGGATTAGAAGGAGACTCTTTCAATAACAACTCGATAATAATTGGTGAAAATATTTGGTATCATTATATATTTATTTTCATGAAAACTTCATATTTTCTTGATTACTTTCTCCGACAATACCAAAATTTCAAAATCATACATGGTTGATTCAAATTAACTTTGCGCACGGTTTTTCCTTGAGATTGAGAGATTGCATGCCCATCTTATAATATAAGATACAAAACTAATAATTCAATAAAGAGTAATTTCGTAGCTTGWGCTGAYAATCTTATTTACATGGATAAATTATTGTCACCCTTCTATTTTGTTTTGATTTTATGCTTTAAAAAATTATGTAATGTTTATAAAATTGTTATTGTACAAGAAAGATCAACCGATTGACTTTATTGTGTTAGGTTCACTATAATTGCACGGGGTATACGCAGCGGATTTAAAATTTTTCAAATAATAAAAATAAACATATATCAAATATTTACGATCCCCGTTGATTTTGTTAGCGATTTTAATGAGCGTCATTTTTCATTATTATGTGTTGAATACAAAATTTGATTCTTATAAAAATAAATGAATACCTCTCGATTAATTTCTTCAAGCGACGATTGAGAGGGAATCAATTCCCGTCTATGTGGCTAACACCGAAACTCTCCTTGTTGTAGAGTTCCAAACGTATCCCCTCAAATCGAGTCCACCTTTCAATTGCGACACTGGAAAAATTCTTCGCTAGTAGAATTATTCCGTTTTTCAAATTAATTGAAGGAATAATAATGAATCCAACAATCAACAATTGATTGAAGATTAATTATTGTAGATAAGATTTATCAATTAATATTCATCTACAAATTGAAGACTTACCCTTTTAGATTCACGACTAACACTAGAAGTAGGCTTACAACTTTTGTAAGTTTATAAATAACAATTTATTATTTATTATATTAATTAATCTAATTAATTAATTCTCTTGAGATTAACTCTTTAATTTCAAGAACCTACAAACCATGGCAACATCTAGCAAGTAGCATGACTACCCAGTGTTACGTTAAATAGCGAGCAAACCTATTTCAATTGCAAGTCCATACATGTACGATCCTTTCGACAACTAGTTTCCCAATTAAATCTTGGGCATGGATTTATAAGTCGAAACCCAATTGATTTAATAACTGTGATTTCATCTCAAGTTTAAGTAATTCATTTATGAATCAATATTCATAGTGGCCTGACCTAGGTCTTTGAATCACAAACTATGAGGATTCACAGGATACTCCCTTGTACAGAGACAAGTTTCAAATTCTTTGCTGGATACAGACAAACCTTCACGCACATCGATACAATACCCAAAATACCCTTTTACGATTGTCAAGAATGAAAAGATAAATCTAAGTATTGCATGATGTGCACAAGGCTACCATCGTACCTCAAGTCAGAGGATTAATCATAAACTATTGCAATATGGAAATTCTTATTCGACAGACAAATCTTCTAGTTAAGAATTTCCATCGGGTCATGTTCAATGAACTTGTTCTCCAACAAGAACCCACATATATGCACCCACGTCACATCGTTGATGTTAATGGAATGCAACATCCTTGTCTTACAAGCATGCATCATGTGACCAAGTCTTACCGAGCTATTTAATGTCCTATTTCGAAAAGCCCATTGACTTGGAACATGTTTAAGACCGAAACCTTAGAGACATGTTCCATGATTGCCATCGTATGCGCAACCATGTCCCATAGTTTAAATTGGTCTAAGGACTTTATCGTATGTGGAATTATAATAAAAGCTTAAACATAAGATAAAGAAAAATGCCTTTATTAAAATAATTCCCAATAAAATCATTATACAAGTAGAATGAAATCCAATCTAATTGGAACGTCGGTCACTCTACTCTATCAATCTCCCACTTTCACTAGTGCCAATTGCCCATGTATTTTAGTCCCATTTTCTCAAGATGCCCATGAAATATCTTTTGTGATAAGGGCTTAGTCATTGGGTCTGCTACATTTTCTGCCGAAGCGACTCGATCCACAACGACATCGCCTTTACCAACGATTTCTCTAATCAGGTGGTATCTCCTCAAGATGTGTTTGGATCTTGGATGAGATCTTGGTTCTTTTGCTTGCGCTATAGCCTCGTTGTTGTCATAATAAATTTTTGTTGGATCAACAACGGACGGAACTACATCCAACCCTTGGATAAAGTTTTGCATCCAAACAACCTCTTTTACTGCATCTGATGCTGCAATATATTCAGCTTCTGTAACAGAGTCTGCAGTCATCTCTTGTTCGTAACTTTTCCAACTAACTGCTCCCCCATTCAAGGTGAATATATATCCAGACATTGACTTTAAGTCATCTATATCGGACTGAAAACTAGAGTCAGTGTATCCCTCTAGTTTCAATTCTCCATTGCCGTAAATAAAGAATATATCCTTAGTTCTTCTAAAGTACTTAAGGACATTCTTAACGGCGTTCTAGTGTTCAAAACCTAGATTCGACTGATATCTTCTCGTGACGCTTAAAGCATGTGCGACATCTGGTCTAGTACATAGAATTGCATACATAATTCTCCCAATCGCGGACTTATAAGGTACACGAGCCATCTTTCCTCTTTCTTCAGGTGTCTTTGGAGACATAGCTCTAGAAAGTAGTACAGTGCTCATTGGGAGGTATCCACGCTTGGACTCCTCCATGCTAAACCTTTTTAGCACTTTGTCTATGTACATGGACTGGGATAGTCCGATCATCTTTCATGATCTATCTTGATAGATCTTTATCTCAAGGATAAAAGATGCTTCTCCCAATTCCTTCTTGGAGAACTGTTTAGACAACCAAGTTCTTGTGGATTACAACATCCCTACATCATTCCCAACGATTAAAATGTCATCAACATAGAGTACAAGAAAAGTAACTTCCCTCCCACTAACCTTCTTATAGACACAAGGTTCATCTGGATTCTTATGAAAATCAAACATTTTGATTGTTTCATAATATCGGATGTTCCAACTCCTCGAAGCCTGTTTGAGACCATAAATGGATCTCTGGAGTTTGCAAACCTGTTGCTCACTCCCACAGGATATGAAGCCCTCTGGCTGCTTCATATATGTTAAAAATACAATGAGCACTAATTGGGACTGTCTGGAATATCACTAGAAACTGGAAAAAGAAAAAAAGAAAAAGGTATCAAGTCGAGTTGAGTAAAACTCTATCTGCAAGATAAAATTGCCCCGGTAGTGCCCTTAGGTTTCGGAAATTTGTCCCCAAAGATAAAAAAACTTCGTCTCAGGTATTACAGTATCGTAAATACCAGAGCTCCAGCGAACTCGAAGAGTATGGACTAAACTACGTAAAGAAAAAACCAGAATGATATGTATGCTGTGAGTGTTCTATGATTTCCGTGTTGTTTCAGGTTTGAAGTGAACAGTATCCTCTCACCCTTATTAGGGGTTCCAGCGAGAGGTTACAGCAAGCTTAATGACATCCTTAAGTCCTTCAAACAGGAAGCATCTGGCAGCATGAACCTGTACAGGTACAGCGTGCACATGCATTGCATGTTGAGTTCGTACGTTTTGGAAACATACCTGAAAGGTCAGACGTGTGCTTGCCATTTTTATAATGGTCAGAAGTCCAAATGACTTCTCAGGAGCGTGTGCGTTCAAAAATGCACGCAACTAAAAAGGTAACCTGGGTTGAACCAGGACCCCCATACGGACCACCTCAATCGGACCAATTGTCCAAGACCCAAGACCCTATCCCAGAGCCTAGAGCCTAGGTCCAAGGTCTGGGCTCGGGCTCGGATCTGCTCGGATCCGCCATCGGCTTCGCCGAAGGTAGACGGGCGAAACCAAGTCTAAGAGTCCATGTGAGCTTTGTTCACACAAATCCCACAATACCCTCTAGCCCACTTGATGTCCGCTAATGAAACGTAATAATTTTTAAACTCCCTTCTACATTGATTAATATTCAATGTGGGATAAACGATAAATCACTTAAGCAACCATTCAACTTCAAAGCATTATTTCTCACTCACTAATAATTGGATTTGAGAAATTTAAAATGCTACAATTATCTACACGACACGTAGATCGAGCCTATATAATTCGTTAACACGAATTTTGGCTGTATCATTAAATTTATAAAGTACAATTTACCAATAATCCCCCACATGATGAGAAACTCCAAAACGAAAAAACATGAATGCAAATACATAGTTCAGTCCTGAAGAGACAACAGAGAATAGAGATAGGTGGCTTGTGGCCTTGAACTCTCCTTAGTTAATACTACTGAGCATACCGACAGATTAATGAACATAATTCTTGAATTATTCCCCTTTGTGTATACTAGACAACAATACCAACCCACTAAGGTCTCAGAATTCTTCCGTTCTCACGTTTGTGTCCGTTTCTGGCCATGGACAACTTCTTTGGATTCAGAAGCATTCAGTAGAAGCGGCCCTCACTTCTCGCTTACATAGGTGATTCTTAAAATCAGCATTCTGTCATGCTCAAGTCAAAGACCCGCACAAGAATCATTAAAAATCAAAGATTTATCCTCACCACGTGARATATTAGAAACTCTACTTTTACCGTTAGGGAATAGGATCGTAGAGTTTTACTTACCCAGATTTTTYTAGTTRAGTTTTCKGATTGAACCAAGTWTGTGGGATCTCKACTCATCATGGTTGGGTTTCCACTACAATCATCTTTAAGATGTGGATTTCACTCCCATTCCTTCAAGCCATTTATACATCTGAACTCGAGCTATATTTTTAGTGAATGGATCCGGTAGATTATCTATTGACCTTACGTAGTCAACTGAGATAATCCCACTCGATAATGAATGTCTTACGGTGTTATGTCTCCGACGAATATGTGGCGACTTACCGTTTTACAAACCACTTCTTGCCCTTCCAACAACAGCTTGACTATCGCAGTGAATCATAACCGGTGGCATGGGTTTCTCCCAACATGGAATATCTTCCAAAAAGTTACAAAGCCATTATGCTTCTTCACCGGATTTGTCCAAAGTGATAAACTCAGATTCCATGGTGGATCGGGCTATACATATCTGTTTAGTGGATCTCCAAGAAACAACTCCTCCCCTAATTACAAACACATATCCACTTGTTAACAGTGAGTCCTTTGATTCGGATATCCAGTTTGCATCACAGTTACCTTCAAGTACCCTGGGGTGTCTACCATAGTGTAGCCCAAAGTTCAGAGTATACTTTAAGTATCTCAAAACTCTCACAAGCGCTTTCCAGTATTCTCCACTTGGATTGCTAGTATATCGACTCAATTTGTTTACCGAGCAAGCTAGATCAGGCCTTGTACAGTTAGAGATGTACATCAGACATCCAATGATCCTAACATAGCGTACATCAAGTTCCATTGGTGTCTTTGCTGGAAGACTATCGTAAGCATTGAATTTCTTGGTCACTTTCTCAATGTAATGAGATTCTGACAAGACAATTCCATCTGGAGTTCTTACGATTCTTATGCCAAGAATTGTGTCAGCAACTCCCAGATCCTTCATGTAAAAATTCCTTTTTATCATGAGTTTTGTCTCTTTAATAACTTGTATGTTGCAACCCATGATTAACATATCATCTACGTAAAGACATACGATAATAAATCTGTCATTAGTGTTCTTAATGTAGACACACTTATCGCACTCGTTTATCTTGAAGCCATTTGACATCATCACTTCGTCAAATTTCAAGTGCCATTGCAAAGGTGCTTGTTTCAAGCCATATAAAGACTTAACCAGTTTGCACACCTTTCTTTCTTGTCCAGGCTTTACAAAAAACCATCAGGTTGTTCCAAATAGATTTCCTCTTCTAAATCGCCATTTAGAAAAGCTGTTCTTACATCCATTTGATATATCTCAAGATTGTGCAAAGAAGCAATCACAATAAGCACCCGTATAGAGGTAATTCTCATCACAAAAGAGTATGTATCAAAGAAATCATATCCCTTCTTCTGGAGAAATCCTTTCACAACAAAACGAGCTTTATACTTATCGATTGATCCATCAACTCTGAACTTTCATTTCAGAATCCATTTACTTCCTAAAGGTTTACACCCCTCTGGTAAATCAGTCAGAATCCACGTATGGTTCTGCATGATCGAATCGATCTCGCTCTGAACAGCTTCCTTCCAAAATGAACTATCAGTCCGGGGGAAAGCTTCTTTTAATGAAGCTGGTTCTTCATCCAACATGAAAACCACATAGTCGGTTCTTCATCCTTTGAACTTTAACTCGAGTGCTCCATCTAGGAGTTAGAGCTTCAAGTTCAGAACCAACTTATTTACAAGACTTAGGTTCAACCCCCACAAGTTCGTGAATTATAGTTCCTTCAACATTACCCGTGTTTGAACTGGACGCATCTCTATCCTTACAAGGATATATATCTTCAAAGAATATTGCATTCCTTGACTCAATAGTGGTTCTGAAATTCATGTCCGGAACATCTGACCTATGAATTATAAATCGATAGGCACTACTATTCAGTGCATAACCAATAAAGATACAATCAACCGTTTTGGGTCCGATTGTTACTTGCTTTGGTAAAGGTACTTCTACCTTCGCTAAACACCCCCACACTTTGAGGTATTTGTAAGAAGGTTTCCTTCCTTTCTACAACTCATAGAGAGTCTCGTCCCTTCCTTTAAGTGGAATTTTATTGAGGATATAGTTAGCCATTAAAACAGCTTCCCCCCACATGTTCTGAGGTAACCTAGAACTAATCAAAAACACATTCATCATCTCTTTGAAAGTACGATTCTTGCGTTCTGCAATGCCGTTCGATTGAGGTGCATACGGAGCTGTAGTTTGATGAACTATGCCACTTTCGTTACAAAACTCCTCAAACAGAGCTACATATTCCCCTCCTCTATCGCTTCAGATAGATTTGATTTTGCAGTTAAGTTGATTTTTGGCTTCATTTTTTAAGTTCTTTAAAGCTTCAATAGCCTCATCTTTACCTCTTAAAAGGTATAGGTAACAATACCTTGTGCAATCGTCAATAAAAGTTAAGAAATAATTTTTACCACCTCTTGTTTGCACAAACTTCAAATCACATACGTCCGTGTGAATTAATTCTAGAGGTGTCGTGCTCCTTTCTACCGATTTAAACGGTAACTTTGTCATTTTTGTCTCTACACAAATTTCACACTTACTTTTATTAACAAACTCATTTACCTTAAGCAAATTGAGATTTGACAAATGTTTTATTGCATTTAGATTAATGTGTCCTAATCTACAATTCCATAAACTCGAGCACTCAGTCAAGTAAGAGGAATCAGAAGCAATTTTATTAATGATAGGTTTTAGGCGTATAGCCATTACACTGAGTTTGAACAGTCCATCTTTAAGGTAACCCTTACCCAAAGGTGTTCCAAACTTAGACAATAAAAACTTATTAGCCTCAAATACAAGTTTAAAAATACGACTAACTAGTATTGAACCAGAGATTAAATTCTTCCGGATGTCCGGAACGTGCAACACCTCATTAAGAGTGATCTCCTTTCCGGAAGTCATTTTGAGGACAACTGGTCCAACACCTGAAACTTGCGAAGACGATTGGTTTCCCATGTTCAACTTCCTTCCCTCACAAGGATGGTATTTGGAGAAAAAGCTCTGGTCTGCACATACATGGGTAGTTACAGCAGTATCGATGAACCATTGACCACGGTTCTCGACTATGTTAGCTTCCTCAGTGATAAAAGCAATGAGATCATCACTAGTCAGTTCTCTCTCGGCTAGTTGGGCACTTGGCTTGGCCTTCTTGTGCTTTGGCTTGCGACATTTCTTAGATAGATGTCCAGGTTTGCCGCAATTGTAGTAGTTACCGTTGAACTTCTGAGAAGAAGGAGCTTTCTGCTTTGTGTTTCCAGGACGCGGCCTCTTCTTCGAGTTGTCTCCTCGTTCAAGTAGGTTCACCCAAGGTTCAACCGAACTTCTCGAATTCTGGTACTGAACTCAAACTTCGGACTCAATTTGTACCTTCGGGATAATATCTTCAAGAGACATCGCCTTTCGCTTATTCTTGAGATACGTCTTGAAGTCTTACCAGTTCGGTGGAAGCTTATCAATCATGGCAGCAGCCGTGAAAGCATCAGGAAGAACCATCCCCTCGTCGTAGACGTCATTCACCAACATTTGGAACTTTTAAACTTGTTCCATAACCGGGCGAGAATCAACCATCTTGTAGTCCATGAAATTCGTGACTACAAATTTCCTAGTTTCAACTTCGTCGGAGCTGTACTTCTTCTCAAGTGCCTCCCAGATTTTCTTGGAGGTCTTTACGTCCGAGTACACATTACTCAGACTATCTTCCAAGCTACTTAGAAGAGAGCCTTTACAAAGATAGTCACCATTGTGCCAATTGTCGTAGTCGGCACGAACAGTGAAACTGGTCTCAGACTCATCTGGAGTGGGTGGTTCGTCTTCCTTCACAAAGTTAGCGAAGCCAAGCATCGTAAGGTAGAACATCATCTTTTGTTGCCACCTCTTGAAGCCTTCACTATTGAATTTTGGAGGCTTCTCCGCGGCAGGCATAATCCGTGAGGAGTGCACCAGAGCGGTCAGAGTTGGAACAAAGTTCCCATCGTACCCATTCAATGGGTAGCTGAAACATGTGATTACGTCGGTGGAGCCATTGCGAACATGTTTGGAACTGAAGTCCCCATTGTCCCAGAAAGACGGATTCCATCCGAAGCTGACGTATTTTGGACCAAAGTCCCCATCCCATAAGGGAATGATCCAACGGCCGAATTAGTGGCTGAAAACATACTTGGAACCGTAGTTCCCATCATAGCCGAAGCTGACACAGTTTTGACCGAAGTTCCCATCCCATAAGGGAATGATCCTGAGTTCGGGTTGGTTGCCGAGATGCTCCTCGACAGTGTCTCCAGGAGGGTGTCGAGGGTTCCTTGATTGAGAAGGAAATCAGCATGACTCATGTTCATGTTTGGCGTAGAAGCGCCAATAGTCGAGGTGTTCGTTACTGCAGGGGCAGTTGTCGTCGTTGAAATGGTGGAGGTAATGGCAGGAGCAGTCAAACTGATAGAACCGATGGTCGAGCCTGTCGAAGTGCTGGAGGTAGACCTCTTTTTCCAGTAGGGATATTAAAATTACAAATTACAATTATTTAATTTCGTCTTTAGAATGTTAGAAATACAATGAGCACTAATTGGGACTGTCTGTAATATCACTAGAAACTGAAAAAAAAAAAACAAAAAAAAGTATCAAGTCGAGTCGAGTAGAACTCTGTCCGCAAGACGAGTTATTCAAAAAGGCAGCTTCTGGCAGCATGAACCTGGACAGGTACAGCGTGGACATGCATTGCATGTAGAGTTCGTACGTTTTGGAAACGTACCTGAAAGGTCAGACGTMTGCTTGCCGTATTTATAACGGCCATAAGTCCAAATGACTTCTCAGGAGCGTGTGCGTTCAAAAATGCACGCAACTAAAAAGGTAACCTGGGTTGAACCAGGACCCTCATACGGACCACCTCAGTTGGACCAGCCAATTCGGACAAATTGCCCAAGACCCAAGTCCCAGAGCCCAGAGCCAGGAGCCAGGTCCAAGGTCCGGGTCCGGGCTCGTCTCCGCCATCAGCTTCGCCGAAGGCGGACGGGCAAACCCAAGTCCAAGACGTCGCGTGAGCTTTGTTCATACAAAACCCACAATACCCGCTGGCCCACTTGATGTCTATTAATGAAAGGTAATCATTTTAAAACTCCCTTCCACATTGATTAATACTCAATGTGGGATAAACGATAAAGTACTTAAGCAACCATTAAACTTCAAAGRATTATTCTTCACTCACCAATAATTAGATTTGAGAAATTTAAAATGCTACAATTATCTACACGACACGTAGATCGAGCCTATACAATTCGTTAACACGAATTTTTGTTGTATCATTAAATTGATAAAATAAAATTTACCAACAATATATATCTCTTCCTTAATATTTCTATTAAGGAAGGRAGTCTTCATATCKATTTGCCKTATCTCGTAGGCATAATACGCAGTTATGGCTAACAGGATCRGAATGGACTTAAGCATCACTACTGGTGAAAAGGTTTCCTCATAATCAACACCTTGCTTCTGAGTATAACCTTTTGCCACCAAACGTGCTTTAAAGGTACTTACCTCTCCATCTACTCCAAGCTTCCGCTTGTAGACCTATTTGTATCCAATYGMAACAATTCCTTGTGGTGGGRCCACCAAGGTCCAWACCTTGTTGGAGTACATGAAGTCCATTTCGGACTGCATTGCTTCTTGCCATTTTTCCGAGTCAATGTCAGACATTGCCTCTTCATAAATTCTTYGATCACTATCCAAAAGGAGTCCCTCTTCTTTGTTCTCTAACAAAAGTTTCATCCTCTCAAGAGCCCTTGAAACCCTTATGGATTTTCGAAGAGGTTGTACTACAGATGGTCCAGCCCCAGCTGGTGTGCTATTTGCGGTAACCTGTGGGATACTTTGTGGTTCTTGAACTTCATTAAGTTCTATAATTCCGCCACCCCTTTCAGAAAGAGACTCTTCTTCAAGGAAAGTAGCATTCCTCGAAACAAACGCCTTTTGTTCCGAAGGGTCGTAGAAATAGTATCCTATAGACTCTCTTAGATACCCCAAAAACTTACATAAGATGGATCTTATGTCCAACTTATCTCCTACTTGACGCTTCACGTAAGCATCACACCCCCATGCTCTTAGGTATTTGTAGGAAGGTAACTTCCCATACCATGTTTCATAGGGTGTATTAGGTACGACTTTACTTGGCACCCTATTTAATAGGTATGCCGCCGTCTCTAAGGCATAGCACCAGAATGAAAGAGGTAAGGAAGTGAAACTCATCATTGATCGAACCATGTCCAACAAAGCTCGATTTCTACACTCCGAAACTCCGTTAAGATGTGGAGTTTCGGGAGGAGTCCACTGTGAGAGAATACCATTCTCTCTTAGATAATCAAGAAACTCAGTTGATAATTATTCACCTCCTTGATCTGATCGAAGAGTCTTAATACTACGATCACTTTTTTTCTCTACTTCACATCTGAATTCCTTAAACTTTTCAAAGTCCTCAAATTTAAGCCTCATAAGGTATACATAACCAAACCTAGAATAATCATCGGTAAAGGTTATGAAGTAGTGATAGTTCCCTCTCGCACTGACACTTAGCGGACCACATACATCTGTATGGATCAGATATATTAGACATTTGGCTCGTTCCGCTTGTCTAACAAATGGTGATTTAGTCATCTTTCCTTTAAGGCATGACTCACACGTCGACAACTTTTTCTCTCCCTTAAGGTCGAGTTTTTGTCCCAACTTGTGTATCCTTTTTTCAAAAATATGACCTAATCTAGTATGCCAAAGTGTGAAAGAACTTTGATTATCGAACTTCCTTTTATTTTGTTGAATTTTGAGAATGGGTTCACTTGGGGAAATGGTGTATAATGAATCCGTCAAATAACCGGAATATATAAAAGCAGAGTCTTTGAAAATAGAACAACTTCCATTCTCAATAACAAGTCTAAAACCCTCTTTGTCCAAAATAGGTATAGAGATAATGTTTCTGATAATATCCGGTACATAAAGACAATTATTCAAACACAACTTAAAACCATTATCCAAAGATAAATAAACATTACCTATTGCTAATGCAGCAACTCTTGCTCCATTCCTCATTCTAAGGACCGTTTCCTTTCTTTCCAACTACATTCTTCTTGACATTATCTGCAAATCATTGCAAATGRGTGAGCAACAACTAGTATCCAATACCCAAGAAGCATCATTAACAGAWAGGTTAACTTCAACAAAATATATACCTGAACTTTTTAGGCTTGCAAGATATATATTCCTTGCAATTCCTCTTCAAGTGCCCTGATTTTCCGCATTGAAAGCACTTGTCATCAACTTGAGAATTAATATTTTTCATACCATTGCCCAATGTATTCTTGTTAGGTTTAGAGGAACTCTTTCCTSTCCACTTCCTTTTCTTTGGCTTTCCAGCCTTCGATTTGGAAGAGGATCAAACAAGTATGACCGGCTTATCATTTTTTATGGTGGATTCAGCCGTCTTCAACATGTTCAACAACTCAGGGAGACTATTCTCCATATTGTGCATGTTAAAGTTGACAACAAATGTGTCAAATAAGGGAGGCAAATAGTGCAACAATAAGTCCACATAGAGCTCATTATCCATAACGACTCCAAGGGACTCAAGCCTTTCAATAATACCTCTAGCCCATGGTCATGGACTGAAGAGCCCTCAGTCATACGACACCTGAAAAACTCCTTAGATATCTTATATCTCTCTTGTCTTATTCTCTCGCCATACAACTCTTGAAAGTGGAGAAGGATCTTAGAAGCATTATCTAAAGCCTCATTCTGCCTCTGTAACTCATTTGACATCGATGCCAGCATGTAGCATCGAGCTTGCAGATTTTCATCACAATGACGAATATATTCTGCATACTCATTTGATGTCTTATCCTGAGGCTCTGGAGGAGGRACTTTATCAAGTACCTAGACCTTCTTCTCAGAGCTAAGGACAATCTTAAGGTTTCTCAGCCAATCGAKAAAGTTTGGGTCAATTAGTTTGTTTTGATTAAGTATGGATGCAACTGGATTTTTAGCCATTTTAGTAGAGTTATCTACAAAAATAAATGAAGCAGAAAATGAGTGAGTTATTGAAAATTATATTKATTTAACATAAGGTCTGTAGTATTAAATGTCTCCCACTGTTTTATTCAAACTTTATTAACCCCATAATAAAAATTTGAAAAATCAAATTTTCTTAGTAGGCTCGAAGTCCAATATAAATGTTTCACACCCCAATAATATGTGCCCATGAGAAATTCATGTTGGTAGTCAACTCTTTGACAATTGTATCAATATACAAKCTTCAAGAATATTTTGCCTCACTCTTTCTCATATATCCCAATAATATGAGCCCATATGGTACTAAGTGTCAAACATAATCCATCAAACATTCGTGTAGATGGAGCATCAAGATGTCCCACGACTCGTGGTTAACATAAAGACGAGTCCACCCCACAAGCATCTCAATGCTTGGTAGAGATCACATCTTTCCAAAACAAGATCACCCCTCATGGCCAGTGACCAAGTGCGGTAGCATCGTCATGTCTTCTACCTTTGATGGAAGGCATGGAACGATATGTCCAACATAACTTATCCATTTTATTTGATATAGAATTATTTAAAAATAAATTCTTTTAAGTTTTAAAAACTTGGGGTTCACTTTGCAAYACCTCATCAAACTTAATTACTAGGTGGTTTTTATTTAATGCATTATTCATCATATGAAGCGCAAGCATAAAACATTAAATAAATCTAACATGCATCATATGCAAAAAGCGATGAGATGATCATGGCCAGCCTATGCGACCCATTTGAGCAAAAAATGGGTTTAGGTAAATCTAAAATAAAACAAATAGAACTATTTTTATTACATTTTWTATATGAAACCCATACAAGCATGGGCCTTGAATCGTCTATTCTATTC
Organism: Phtheirospermum japonicum; assembly: GCA_014905375.1. Taxonomy (NCBI): domain Eukaryota; kingdom Viridiplantae; phylum Streptophyta; class Magnoliopsida; order Lamiales; family Orobanchaceae; genus Phtheirospermum; species Phtheirospermum japonicum. The sequence continues at coordinate 1,998,195 of BMAC01000078.1, forward strand.
CAACTTGTAAAATTACCCACACAGTCGTGGATCTTTAGCATCGAACGTCCTCTAATCTATATTAGAAAARCTTGCCACCTAGTCTACTCTCGATTCAAAATTTAAAACTTTTACAAATAATAGAACACGAGACTAGCAGGCCCCAAAACCAAAAAATAACAACATACAATCATATTGATAATAGGCCCATGAGTATTCCTAAATAAATCATACTAACATTCATCACACGAATATAAAACATATAAATTTACCAATTTTTTGTGTTGATTTAACTTTGGGATAATCAAAACTAATATATATATCATTAACAATATATATATATATATATATATATATATATATATATATATACATATATATATATATATTAAAACAATAAACCTCAAAATTAAATTTTAATTCTGAAAAGAATAAACAAGGGATTTATTATTATTATTATTAATTAATAGCCTGACCAAACATTGCAGACTCTGCACCTTCTATTTTTTTTTTCTTCATTGCTCAGCCACTCTGTTTTAAAACAAATAAAATTAAAAACTTGTGGCTCTAKGGGAAAGTCCTTTCAGAATCATTCAACCACCTTATATATATGATGATAATAATAACATGATTGCAATAATTGCAATCATTACATTTTGCATAAACAAATCAATATTTGCATTGCACAAACAATCGCTATATCCCAATAATTAAATCATATAAAATTAATTTTATCACACACAAAATAAATTTCTTTTAAAAATTAAAATATYTTTATCTCATAAATATAAATAGAATCAAGATCTAATAATAAATTCAAATCGTGGCTCTGATACCACTATAAAGTTCGCTATAACCGCACGGGGTATACGAAGCYAAWTTTAAAAMTTTTCAACTAATTAATATAAACATAAATCAAATATATACGATCCCCGTTTGAGCGTCATTTTTCATTATTATGTATRGAATACAAARTTTGATTKTTATAAAAATAAATCAATACCTCTCGATTAATTTCTTCAAGCGACGATTGAGAGGGAATCAATTCCCGACTATGTGGCTAACACCAAAACTCTCCTCGCCGTAGAGATCCAAACGTATCCCATCTAATCGAGTTTATGTTTCAGTTGCGACACCAGAAAAATTTTTCGCTAGTAGAAATTTCCGTTTTTCAAATTAATTGAAAGAATAATAATTAATCCAATAATCAACAATTGACTGAATCCAGTATTTGAAAAGCAATGAAAAACGACGTAAAACCTCTGTTCTCTCTCCTAACTTTGTTCGACCTAATCGACTACTCGTCGGGATCACGGCGTCTTCGCCATGCCTTCGGATTAACGCCACGCTGCCACTGCCTAGCCCAGTTTTGGTCCCGTAGCAGCCCCCGACTTTGTACTCTGGTCAACCATATCAATCGCGGTAGATTATTCRGGCGCTGCCACCGGTTCTACATCATCTCAGCCCGGCTTTGGTCCCTCAACAGCCCCTATTTTCATCTCTGGTCAACCTCAACAATCGCAGCAGATTATTCCAACTGTCCTTGCTGGCCCGCTTCTTGCGCCTCCGTCATCCCCGGCTTGGCCGTTTCTGGCAGAACCTGCGCAATCTCAACCCCCGCGGCCGATCTGTTATTTGTACTCCCACCAGGTGTCTCTCCCATCGCCGATGTCGCTGCCTTAGTCCATTTTGATGCCTGCTTCCGTCCAAACTGGTGACTCACTCTCCGTTCCTGGATCCACTGGTTCAGCCAGAGACGCCATCTCGTTTGGCTCCTTGCCAACGGTTAGGTTCTCCAGGCTTCATGACTTACAAGGAAATCCTTTCCAATTTCCCGGAGCCCCTCTCGTCGGCGTTCTGTCTTTCTCGGCCACTCTCTRGACTGCGCCCGCTCGATCTGCTGTTAGGGTTTCCCATGCAGGGAAACCCACGTATCCATGGTTTGACCCGTCAGAGTTGACCGTTGACCCGACTTACAACCCTACYGAAACTTTAGTGTTGGCAGATCACACGACTGACCCTAACTCATTCTTGCAACAAACTCAAAAGGCTTCAGCCCCTCAAGCCCCACAACAGTCAGTAGCCCAGCTCCAAGGTTTTATTGCCAGCCTAATGTCCACGCGGCCCGTACGACTAATTCTGATTACCAGCCCGTTGTCCAGTCGTCCCAGGTGGATTTTTTATCCCTTAATACCCAGCCCCATGCGGTCATCTACAGCCCAGCCCAATGCCCAACATGGTTATTTGACAGCCAAGTTTATGGCTCCTCATTTAACCCAACAACGAGCTTCCCCCCTTAATAAAAATTACATTGGTGGATTGCCCATTTGGGGCAACCCGGGCCTAACGACAAGGCCCGCATCCCTTCCCCCAAACCCGCCTCCGGTTAACTACTCCTTAGGAACTCCACCGATCAAAAAGGGTGACTATTTTTCGGTTACGATTGATAAAAACCTGTACCAATCTCGTTTCTCTCTTTTATAAGGCTCTCTCATTGGCCGCTTGCTCCAACCTAAGGGTTCGAAACCTTTTATGATCGCCTCCACCAAAGAATCTATGTCTTCTGCTTGGAACATTACCAGTGACTGGAACATTGTTCCGATTGGCAAGGGATTTTTCAGTATCTCTTTCGCTCTTACTGAGGAACGAAACCGTGCGTTTGCCAAGACTTCTTGGAATTTTGGTTAAGCTACTCTTCGACTCTTCCCGTGGACCCCGGATTTCTACCAATATAAGATGACTTTGACCTCTTCTCGGGTTTGTATTCGCATTTATGAACTGCCTATTGAATACTGGGTACGATCTTTTATTTTGGATATAGCTAGGGTTGTTGGTACACCCTTACGAATCGATGAGCATTCCCTTAACGACTCTGTTGGCCACTTTGTTCGTGTGGTGGTTGAGTTTAATCTTGATCTTACCCTTCAGGAAACAGTCATGATTGAGCTTAAGGGGTTTTGTAGTTATATCTCGTTAGGTTACGAGAACCTACTGGATTTTTGCTCGTATTGCAAAATGGTGGGGCACCTTGTTGGGTCTTGCCTCGCTCGCAAAACCAACACCTCCCCGCACGTGATTAGCGACGACTGGCAGACGGCTGATTCTAGATGCTCCCGTCGACCTTCTGATTATCGGGATCAGAAGGACCGCACTCGCACGAAACACTGCCCAGTGTATGTCCTGACTACCACCTCCGCGCTAAAGACTTCCAAAGCTTTTGATTCGAACTTTTCCGCACCTATTTTTATTTAAAGTTATCAATTTAAAAAAGTTCAACCGCAAGAGTACGGGATCACTTGTAAGTGGGTAAGTTGACTCTTGTTGATCTCAAAGGAAGGTTAGATTCGAAAGTTTCTCTTGTGTTTGTTTTCACGAATAAGAAAATAATAAATATAAATAATCTAAACACACGGACAAGGGGGTTTTTGTTTGATTGTTTTAAGAACTAGAGATTAATTAAACTAAGAGAAATAATTAAATCTAGGAATTATTTAAACTATGAACTAATTAATTAAATCTATAACTATTTAAACTAAGAACTGATTATCTAAAACCTAAGATTAATTTAACTATGAATTAATTAAAAGACTCTAAAAAATGGTTTTAAGAAAGCTAGGGTTCTAGAGCTTCGATTCGTCTCCACAACCTCTTGGGAAAACCCAATTGATGGTTCACAACGAATCTAGGCTCTAGACCCATTAGATCAAGCCTACGATCATAAACACAATCAACATAATAAACCCAACAAAACCACAATCACGATTCCTCATGGAATCAATAATTAATTAAATTAATTGAAAATATGCAACTAAATTAAAAGGCGAAGAGAATAATTACTTACTATTAAACTAAGACGAACCGCAGCATTTTGGTGATGAAATCTTAAATCTAAACTATCTAATAGCTAATCTAAACTAATCTAAAGTCTGAGAATTTAAAACTAAGAACTATGAAGAGAAACTAAGAAATCGAAGGGCACTTGTTGGGGGTGTCATCCCCCCAAAGGCCTTAGAACCCTAGGAATATGATAATGTATGTTAAAAATCCGAAATACAAAAGGTATTTATAGTTGTGGGGAGTCTTGGGCAATAAGAAACCCTAAAAATGCATTTCTAGGCAGTTACGTCTATCGGTGCGTCGACCAATGCATTTAGGATCGACGCGACAGAGAGTTTTGTGGGCAGGTGCATCGGCCAGGGCTACTTTCTTGCGTCGACCGACGTAAACTGGTCGACGCGGACGGACTGGTCGAGCGACGCAGGGAGCAGTCGGCAGCGCTCGGCAGGGCTGGTTGGCAGTGCTTGGCAGGCTTGGTCGGGAGGCTACTATAATGGTTCCAGATGGAATAATCGTTATAGAAAGTCGGCAGCTTCAAATTCTTCAAATCGCGGCCCATTTTCGCTGAAACTCTACTCGTTCGCCCATCCTTGACTAAGTCCAAACTCAAATACTTCTAAATACCTATAATAAATATAAAATTAATTAAAATATGATAAAACAAGTTGGAGATAAGAAATTACGAAAATATGCACAATCTATCCAACTTTCATCAAAATCAACAATAAAAACTAAATAAAATACTAACTAGAATCAAGACAAATTCGTGTTAATCAACCACCCCACGCTTTATTGGTTTGTTGGTCTTCGAACAAACGATAGTTTCAATGTATAACAAGAATGAAAATAAGCCCATGCAAAGAGTCATGTCGTGCTACATAGATAATTTTGAAGATATAGACACAAGCAACGCAACTTTAAACACTCCACCCGTATTACAATGTCGCTCCAAAAATCAAATTCATGCATCCTCTCAAAGGGTAATATATATAAGAGTACGCTCAAACACTCAATAATTTTTTATAGGGACGTGTTTACACTCAAATCATCAAAATACAAGCACAATAAATAAGAACCGAAAATAAATCTCTTTTCAATCGCAAATTAAGTGTGTTATTAACAAAGAATCGAAAAAGGTCTTTTGGGGTTGTAATATAAGGCTCTTTGGACGGGTATGGAATATATAAGTCGTATGGATAACTCACGATCTAACGTGATTAATAACTCACTCAACTAGTCTAATCACGAAGCAATGTGCTTCACCTCGTTCAAAAACAAAACAACTAAACACTCATAACGTAGCCTTTATACATCGGCTATTTCTCAACCCGAAACTCTAAAATCCAACCTTTGCTCAAACCACTTAACTCTTAAGAAGCTTATAATGCGCTTCCTTATTACAACTCAACTATTGCCTTTCAACGTTAGGCTTCACAAGAAAATAAATAATAAACACGGGCCCATAAAAATGTAGGCCATGTCTCAACACGATTCCCCCTCCTTCTTATTCCTTCTTTTTTTTATTTGTCGCCCTTTTACTCTTTTTTAAAGGGTCTTTCCCTTTTTATTATTATTATTATTATTATTATTTTTCATGAAGAATGGTGATCCTTTATTACAAACTTTTCATAAATCCCTGATAAAGATTCGGAACACTAATAACCAATAAAAATAACGAACTCCTACCCCACGCTTTTAATGGGTTAGTAGGGGTCAACTCATTAAAATCACACATGGCTATAGGCATGGATTATTTGGCTATGATTGGCTCATTCAGAATTTATAGTGGCTAAAATATATGGATACGGCTGGAATATGGTTTTTTATGTGCCTTAACCTCATTTTCAAAGTCAACTACACACAGCGGTTTCAAAAAGATATCAAATCAAAACTCATTCAAGTACATGCAATGATGATAATCTCTCAGGCTACTCACAGGCTTTTTGCATGAAAAAGTTTTGAATTGACACTGCTTTTAAGGTTTTGCGAAATCAATTGCGTCCAAGTACCATTTTACAATATATAATAATAAAAATAATTTTGAAAAATTTATGCACTTATACACGCTCAAAACACATGAACTTCAAATCATACATAGTTAACTTTGACAGGCAAGCCAGACAAACACAATTCGGCGCAGAAATTGCAAACAATCACGTAGAAATTTTAAAAATTGCACATCTTTTAAGAATATAATATAATTTACCACTCGACCATCCCCCCCTCTAAAAACTCGYCAATCCCCTGATTGCCATAAKRGAGTATAAGAAAATAAAAGCAAYGGAGAAAGGGAATAAGAAAACYTCCCTGAAAATTAAATAGRCGAGCGACTCCAAAAAATGCTTGTGCAATTATCCCTCGTCTTGTCTCTCMTGAACAAAAATGCCTTGAATAAAAACCTAAAAATACAAAACAAATGAACAAAAATAAACTAACTAGTAAAACTTAAAGAAGAAGAAAATAAAATGAATATTTGGGTTTCCTCCCAAGAAGCTCTTGGTTAACGTCGGAAGCTCGACYTCTTCTACGAACGATGCTATCCCGGATCCAGAAACAAGTGACGATCGTYCCATGCCTTGGTGTTTTCCAAGAGTAAGTTTAGGCAATTTAAATCACCAAGGCGAGCACAGAAAGCAAATCGTAGAAATAAAATACCAAATCCCTTCGAGGTCGAAAAAGCGAATAATTGATCACCACGAATATATCAATAGTAAAGTATGGCATAGGGTGATCCTCGAACTTCGTAAAGACTAGGAAATARGTCGAACAAACAGAAGATCCCTCAAACACTCCAAACTCTTTTAATTCCTTAATATCCCCCTCAACAACTTGAAAATAATTAAAATCAACAAAAGGGCAAAGGGGAGGGGGAATTTCTTTGACTATCTCAACCACCACTTTATTCTTAACCTCTATCAATGCTTCGGGTGGCTCGGTAAGGGGTTCAATAAACATATKTTTCTCCAAAAATTCATCCACCACCWCAATTTCAACATTAATTAAAGCATCGGGTGTCACAYTATGAGGCTCAATAATCTCGCCGTTTTCTAACAATTTATCATCCATTTCACAAGTAAGATTCGACAATGGTTCGGGTGGAATGACATGAGCCTCGATCATTACTACCTTTTCTAATAATTCGTCCACTGCCTTTTCTAAATTTGGCAACGCAATATCTCCATTCCTATTGAGCTCGATTGGGCATGAATCTCCATCGTCGATTAAGTTCACCAATGGAAACAACTCCTCATCATCATCCATGAAATCCTCAAAAAGCGTAAGAGGGGTGATCTCCACCATATCCCCAATCTCGTCCTCCGTACATGTCTCTTTCAAATTTGGCTCCATCTCATCATCCGCATAAAGATCGAGTGAACTCGAATTCGTAAGATCCACATTAAGCTCCATCGGCAATTCCTCCACCTTCTCGTCTAAAGTTTCATCGATTAGCACAAGGGGATCGATGTCAACCAAATTCTCAATATCCTCCTCCTCACACGTATCTCCCAAACGATATTCAAGCTCAAATTCTCAACATTCAAGGTGGGCTCAATCACATCAATAATCGGCAACTCTGGTTGACTTGGAAGTTTATTTCTCTCGTCCGACCTTTTTGCTAAATAAGCCTTGATTTGATCACACAGTGCCTCTACAGTCTTTGCAGTCTCAGAAAAATCATATTTCGGCATAGTTAATTGCATAATTTTGTCTTGTTGACAAATACTCTCGGCTTCTTGACCTTGTTGCCTCACCAAAGATTGATCATATGGTTTATAGTCTTCATAGCTCGGGTAGGAAGGAATCMAGTCGGYGGAGGCATAACTCGTATAATTTTTGATGGCGATAACATGATCTTGTGGRTTATCGTCAAATGGTACTATGCATGTATTTGCCAAATGCCCTCGGCCTCCACAACGATCATATACTACATTAGGTGCGTAGAACTTCCACATGAATTTATCATATACTTCATCCTATGTTCGCAAGGAGTCGGGCTCTGCATAATTTAACCATTTTCTTGCCCGATCTTTTAAATCATAATGGAAGAGTCGCATCCTCACTTGATCTATCGTAAGGCCGAGAAGAGGGAAGATTCGGGTGATGTCCTCGTATTCTTGGAAAAATTTCACTGGATCCTCGCTCGGACGTCCATAAAAAGTTGGGATTCGCTCTATGTAGAAACAGTCAAGATCGTAATCCCGCATCCTGGAGCTCAACGGAATAGCCGGTCGAAAGCCACGCCAATCGGACGTTATACCGTAATTAGACATTCTCCTTTTTAAAATTTTTTTTTGGTCGTTGAACCTAGGTTTCGAGAAATGTACCTTGCATACACAACACTCAACGCTCAAGGATAAATGTACCAGCGATAAATAATAAAAACGAACATAAATATAAATCACAAATAAATACTAAAGATAAACAAAAAAAAAATAAATATAAATATAAATAGAGGTCACGAAAAGCAAACACAAAAATAACAAACTTTAGCCTTCCCCGGCAACGGCGCCAAATTTTTGATTCGAACTTTTCCGCACCTATTTTTATTTAAAGTTGTCAATATTAAAAAGTTCGCCCGCAAGAGTACGAGATCACTTGTAGGTGGGTAAGTTGACTCGTGTCGATCTCAAAGGAAAGCAGGATTCGGAAGTTCCTCTTGTGTTTGTTTTCACGAATAAGAAAATAATAAAACTAAATAATCTAAACACGCGGACAAGGGGGGGTTTTGTTTGATTGTTTTAAGAACTAGAGATTAATTAAACTAAGAGCAATAAATTAAATCTAGGAATTATTTAAACTATGAACTAATTAATTAAATCTATAACTATTTAAACTAAGAACAGATTATCCAAAACCTAAGATTAATTTAACTATGAATTAATTAATAGACTCTAAAAATGATTTTAAGAAAACTAGGGTTCTAGAGCTTCGATTCGTCTCCACGACCTCTTGGGAAAACCCAATTGATGGTTCACAACGAATATAGGCTCTAGACCCATTAGATCTAGCCTACGATRATAAACACAATCAACATAATAAATCCAARAAAATCACAATCACGATTCGTCATGGAAGTAATAATTAATTAAACTAATTGAAAACATGCAACTAAATTAAAAGGCGAAGAGAATAATTACTTACTATTAAACTAAGATGAACCGCAGCGTTTTGGTGAATAAATCTTAAATCTAAACTATCTAATAGCTAATCTAAACTAATCTAAAGTCTGAGAATTTAAAACTAAGAATTATGAAGAGAAACTAAGAAATCGAAGGGCACTTATTGGGGTTGTCAGACCCCAAAAGGCCTTAGAACCCTAGAAATATGATAATGTATGTTAAAAATCTGAAATACAAAAGGTATTTATAGTTGTCGGAAGTCTTGGGCGATAAGAAACCTTAAAAACGTGTTCCTGGACAGTTGCGTCGATCGGTGCGTCCCGACGCATTTCGGATCGACACGATAGAGATTTTTGTGGGCAGGTGCATCGGCCAGGGCTACTATAACAGTTCTTTTGTCGACCGACGTAAACTGGTCGACGCGGGCGGACTGGTCGAGCGACGCAGGCAGCAGTCGGCATCGCTTGGCAGGGCTGGTCGGCAGTGCTCGACAAGCTTGGTCGGGAGGCTACTATAACGGTTCCAGATGGAATAACCGTTATAGAAAGTCGGCAGCTTCAAACTCTTCAAATCGCGGCCCATTTTCGCTGAAACTCTACTCGTTCGCCCATCCTTGACTAAGTCCAAACTCAAATAGTTTTAAATACCTAAAATAAACATAAAATTAATTAAAATATGATAAAACAAGTTGGAGATAAGAAATTACGAAAATATGCTCAATATATCAAACTTTCATCAAAATCAATAATAAAAACTAAATAAAATACTAACTAAAATCAAGACAAATTCATGTTAATTAGTTTTTAATGTGTTACAGTTTGATCTTGATCATGAGTCCCCACCCCCAGCCCTGGTTTCCTCTCCGGGTCCCGAGCCCTCTTCCTCCGCTCCCGGTCACCCCGACTCCGTGAACACTGCTCCTAAAGCCGCTGATACTCTTGTTACTCCTTCTGGTTCGGAAGGGCAAGATTACCGTAATGCTTCTAAGCCTTCTGACTGTGTCTGAGACAAGGGTGAACAACTACCTGCACAGCTCTGCAGGAATAACCAACCGACCGTCTACAGATCGGTTGAGATAGTTTGTGACACCTCTCGACACTGTGCTTTATGAGGAACCTGCTCTTTCGAGAAAGAGTTATGTTGATCGGGTGGACATGGGTTCTTCGGATAAGGTCTCTCCTTCAGCGCAACATACTCCAATAAATTGTCTTGCACATGACGAAGGTATTATAGTGGACGAGTCAGATTTTGGCAGCCAACATCGCACCCCTATTTTTCGCAAACCTGCCACTTATCGGGAAGTAATTGATATAATTGAAAAATTACAACAGGAGTCTTCTACTCTTTTCTTCATCAACGATCAAAAATCCTCTTCTACCCTTCACCTTATGGATATCGTTTCTGGACACTCATGGGCGGATATGGCTAAAGACGAAGTTTTTACTCCTTTACACAAAGTTTCAAAGAGCTCTCTTAAGCGGGAATTTCTTATGAAGCGCTAGTTTCTTTTTCATTGTTTGATATGTACTCGAACACTTTTCTCCCTTTTTAATAAAGCGCCGCTAATAATTAAAAAAAAAACAATTGATTGAAAATTAATTATTATAGATAAAAATTATCAATTAATTTTCATCTACAAATTAAAGACTTAAAAACAAAATTAAAGATATGATTATTTTTTCTTCTCTGTTTTTCGTAGAGTGCAGTGCCCCCTTTTTTTCCCTAAAAACTTAATAAAGCCTTTTTTTTTTTTTTTTTTTTAAAGGACGGCTGCCCACTCAACAAAAAAAAAAAAAAGAGGAAGTCTACTTTTGTTTCAATCAAAAGGTTGGGATGATAAGAAAAAAAGAGCTGCAGCTTATATATATATATATATATTAGGGTTGGGTTCAAATGAGAACTCGTCATTATATGTGAACCTAGGACTCGTCTTGACCATTAGATTGGATAATCTTGATGGTTGAGATCATGACATGTCAGCATGGTAATAATGTAAAAAAAATACATTAATTAATTAAAAATGGTATTTTGGACATATATCAACATTTACAAAGAGCACTACATTGTTCTTTGGAAAGCACAATAGATTAGAAAAAAAAAACACTACGATTGTATACAAAAAATATCGCAAATTTCGTCTATAAACTGCAAATTCAAAAATTTGAAATGAAACTCAAATTTTCAACAAACCATAACTTTTTCAAATTTTAATCGTTTGGAATGAAATATATATCAAATTAATCACATTTTCAAGATCTACAATTTAAGATACATATTGCATGTTTTAAAACGTAAAAAAAAATATATATAATTAAATTAAAAAAACTGGACTGATTTTAGCACTACATTACTGTGTAAAAAGCACAATGAACCTGGACATATAATTGCATTGTGCAATATTAGATCTAAGGCCAGGATTAGTCCCTAGGTTCACATATAATGACGGGTTCTCATTTGAACCCAATCCTATATATATATATAAATAATGATATCTAATCTCTATTAACCAACTAATCATATAATTAAGAAAAGATTTTTTCTAAAAGTCTTTCGATTCTTTTTTAAAACAAAGAGTATGACTTGGTTCCAATTACCTTTTATACATATTTATATTATATACAAATATATAATATAAATTAATTTTATTTTAAAGTTTTCAATTATTCTAGGGCTCATTAGAAAATCACATGGATTTGGATTAAAACCAAACTATCTAATTAATTAATTCCATGAGTTTAAATTAATCAATCTAATTGACTAATTTAATATATTCTTTTAATTGAGATTTCTAATAAAATTAGATTTAACTATATAATCAAATTATATATAATTAAATATTTAATCCAACAATTGAATTAAATTAAAATCTCATTTAATTAATCCAAATTAATTACTTATTCCAACCATTGGAGTTATCAATGTTGAATGTCAACAACCAAAATTATGTGTGACCTTTTAAGGTTCACGACTAACACTAGCAGTAGGCTTACAACTTTTGTAAGTTTATAAATAATAACTTATTATATTAATTAATCTAAGTAATTAATTCTCTTGAGATTAATTTTTTAACTTCAAGAACCTACAAATCATGGCAATATCTAGCAAGTAGCATGACTACCCAGTGTTAGAGCAAACCCATTTCAATTGCAAGTCCATACATGTGCGGTCCTTTCGACAACTAGTTTCCCGATTAAATCTTGTGCATGGGTTTATAAATCGAAATACATTTGATTTAATAACTGTGATTTCATTTCAAGTTTAAATAATTCATTTATCAATCAATATTCATCGTTCCCTGACCTAGGTTTTTGAATCACAAACTATGAAAATTCACATGATACTCCCTTGTACATAGACAAGTGTCGAATTCTTTGTTGGATACAGACAAAGCTCCATGCACATCGATACAATACCCAAAATACCATTTTACGATTGTCAAGCAATCAAAAGATAAATCTAAGTATTGCATGATGTGCACAAGGCTACCATCGTACCTCAAATCAGAGGATTAATCATGCACTATTGCAATATGTAAATTCTTATTCGACAGATAAATTTTCCAGTTAAGAATTTACATCAGGTCATGTTCAATGAACTTGTTCTCCAATAAACACCCACATATATGCACTCGCGTCACAACGCTGATGTTAATGGAATGCAACATCCTTGTCTTACAAGCATACATCATATGTGCAAGTCTTAACGGGCTATTCAATGTCCTATTTAGAAATTGACTTGGAACATGTTTAAGACCGAAACCTTTGAAACATGTTCCATGATTGCCATTGTATGTGCAACCATGTCCCATAGTTTAAATTGGTCTAAGTATTTTATCATACGTGCAATTATAATAAAAGGTTAAACATAAGATTAAGAAAAATGCCTTTATTAATATAATTCCCAATAAAATTGTTGTTTTGTAGAATTGTAATTTAAAGATATGATGTTAGGTTTCGTGATAGATGTCACCAGACCTAACATCAACCGAATCTCAGTAATATCAGCGAAAATAAAAACACAATAAATTAATTTCAGTTCGTAAATAAACGTACTTACGAACTCGGGTYTACAAACCCGAAAACTATATTACTTTTTCAATTGTTCAAGATCAATTACAAGATATAAAAGTAATATATGAAAAATCAAATTTGTATCAAACACTTGATACACAAAATACTTGTCGCTTCTTCTTTAGTAGAATTCCTCCGTTGGTTACGCAACGTAGAGATCCTTCTAATTTTTCAGCAAAGCTCCGAGGTAGTCGCTCTGTGTTCTGCTTCAGAATCTCTTCGCTTCGTGTCTCTTCTCTTGCGTCTTGGTGCTTATAAATAAAACAAGACTCTAAGTCTTGTTAAACAAGTTTTAAGGTATTTAGGAAACAAAATAAATTCCTAGACTCCAACTAAGAAAGAAATCTAGAGTCCTAAAATACTTTGCATCCTAAGAAAGGCAAACTACAAACAAGGAAAATTATTGTTGAAAATAATATTCCCAACAATCTCCCCTTTTTGCCTTTACGGACAAAACAACCATAACACAATCAAAATGTTCAATACTGAAAAACTAACTTACTCCCCCTAAATTTAACTTCCCCTAAATAAGCAAATAAAAAGAAAAACAAACTGTTCCACAAACATCCAAAAGCAAAAGATACTAAGGAAAGCATAGAAGAAACTTAAACACCACGAGCCTTCTTCGCCCTTCAAGAGGACAAGATGTCCCTTCACCACCAGCTTTCCTTTTCCGCTTCTTCTTCTTTACTTGCTTCAAAAACCTATTTCTGAATCGTATCCTCTTCCTTCTTTTCTCGTTGGCCAAGCTTGCCAACACAGTGGCAGCCTCGCCATCTGCAGCATCAGTCGTATCCTCATCACCCACGTCATGCCTATCTCCCCCTTTTTGTTCAGAAATCAAAAAGGCTTCAAGGAGGGAGCCCCGCAACGCAAGTAGTTGAGCACGCTGACTGTCAAGCTGAGCAATCTAGTTGTCAAGTAAGGCCACCTGAGAACGAACAACAGGAGCCATCAAATTCACCATGTGGTTACTGGTGACAGGACTAGCAGAGGTGTCACCACGGGCATCATCAACTCAAATAGGTGCAATCAATGGCAAGTCAACAACGCAGGCTCCAGAGAGGTGCTGGCTCCTCAGAGGGAACCACTCCGCCTCACTAGTAAGGGAATCATCCTCAGAAGGCGTGAAGCCTTGGTTCACCAAAATATTGTAAATCAAAGAGGGAAAACAAAGGGATGAAGAAGACTTAAAGGAGGCAAACCTTGTGACCATATCAAACACTAGCTAGCCGAAATTGAACTTGGTCCCATTGCCAACTCTGAAAAGGAACTGAGCCTGCGGCCTGGTCAACACGGTCGAGTTCTTTGAAGGAACCTAGTTGAAAATTGCCACTTTATGCAGAACTGAGTAAAGCGATGTCATCCTTGTGCTGGACAATTGTTCAGGCCAAGTGGTGAGCATCCCTCCAGACAATAAACCAATAACCTCGTCCATATCATCAACTGTAGAGTCACTATTATAATTCTCAGTTCCAAACGCCTCATTAATCAACTCAGGCGTGAAGAGAAAAATCCGCCCGCGGACACACACTTTCCAAAAATTTGCGGAAGTAGGCACATTGACTGAGGGCAGAAGATTGGCATAAAACTCGATAACAACATCTCGAACAAACTGCATTGCAGTAGAAATCATTGAATACAAGCCCCTGTGTTCAAAAAAGACAATTAAATTCTGGCGTTTCAACAACTCAACAGGGACTCGCCTTTCATCAATCATTCCACGAATCTTGTATTCCAAGAAAAGCACTTCAGCCTGAGGGGTAAAAATATTGTGCAGAGAGGAACCATATCCTTAATCTCGACTTCATCAGAGACCGGGACATCGTCAGCATCCTAAACAGGGGGAGATCTTGTAGCCGGAGGAGAAGGATCAATCGCAGCACTAGAACTCGGGCGGGAAGGTGATGAAGCAGTAGAAATGGGTGATGTTGGCTTTGGTGACAAATCACCAGTCCCAACATCGGCCTGCTGAACAGTTTCAGCAAATGCAGCCTTGGATCCCTGCCTCTTTTTCTTCTTGGCAGCCTTCATAGAGTTCCGCAGGTGCATAAGAGGAATTTCATCTGAATCATCAGGAGATCGTTCAAGGACAGTGTCAGAGGTCGGAGAAGTCGGAGGTGTAGATGTGACAGGGGAATTGTGAACAACAGGATTGTTTGAACTTGACACTTCACTAGTGAAGAAATCCACTATCTGATAAGGTTCGCTTGAATACTCAATCTCCGTTGAACCAGGAGAAACCTTAATAGAGACAGGAGAGTTGTTCTTGTCCGAAAGCTTCACAGTCTGCTTTCGGCGTCCACTACCCTTTTTAGCAGCAGGGAGAGCACTTGAGGTCGCCGGAGCGGTGATAGTAGCCGGAGGCACAAACTCCTCGTCATCAGAGTCAGTGGCAACGGTAATATCTTCGGCGAGATTCATATGCTTGATCGGGATAAAACGACGTGCCCCTTCTTGGATCTTAGAAACCGCCGGCGGGACAACTCCTTGAGGAATATTCCTTAGTCATCATGACCACTTCAGAGTGGGGTCACCTGTACGTCGAAATACCTCGGCAATAAATGGAAGGTCAGGAGGGTTGTCGACGTCAATCTCGTTGCCAGGTTGACCGGGAATCACCTCTGCCAAAGGAGCGGCGTGAGTCGGGGCTGAGACTGGAGTTATGGTGAGAGAGCTCGCCAGAGCGGAACTACTTGGTTCCGGAACAATTGGTGACGGGTGTCGGACGAAGGCAACGCCTATCTCCTCGCGGATGTCCAGCCCTCCAACTCTGGGCAACGGCGGAGCGACCCGTTTGCCGGACCGAGCAACCCCAGCCGAAAGTTCAGGAACCCTAGACCCAGAAGGTGAATTTGACATCCTGAAAATCTCAACAAAACACACGACAAAGAGTAATAAAATCGATAAAATCTGGGAGGAAGTAGAGTTTGAGTAGGATCTCAATTTTACTGGAGAGAGAGAAGGGGTGAATTGAAGTGTCCAAAACGGTAACAAAAACTCCCTTAAAAATAAAATAAAATAAACTTACCATTGGAGAGGAGAGAGAAGCCACAGAAAAATATGAAAGAGAATATTTACARAATCTACCCTACGTTATTTAAAACTAGAAAATATTACCCCCGATAATATATTCCTTCCTAATAAAAAGCCCACTATCACCTCAACTCAAGGAAACAAATCTCGACCACAACTACCCATGAATCCCACAAAACAAACAACCTAAAAACACACAGAAACCGAATATTAGCAGAGGATTGAACCATGGAAATATAAAACACGTACTAAGTGAAAAATAGAAGAAAAATATTAACCTCATAGTACCTGCCCAGCACAGCCGATCACAGCACCACTGGAACAACAAAATACCCACATCCTCAARAAAAATCAAGAGACATCAGAATAAGAAGCAACCAAGAGAAACAGAACACCCAGCAAAGCAGGCAAATTCACAAAATATGAATGTCTTAAATTATGCCTAAAAAGATGACCTAGAAAGGTTAAAAAATTTCACATAAAGATTTTTAGAGATTTTGATCAGTGTTGCTTTTCATGACTGATGACATTAGACCGAACATTGCATAAGGTGAAGTCAATGAAAAAAAACCCTTTAACCCAAGTTAATGACAACGCCAAAATCACTCAATAAGGTAAAATTTAAAGATCAGACCTTTAGTCTAGATTTTCTTCATCCTTTTAAGATTTGAAGAGGTTAGCCCTTTTTGTCATCACTTTTATTACAACACATGACCTTATTTCTCTTTAAATCAGACTCAATGCATTTGTATAATGTATGAAACAGAAAAGTAAAAATGCATGCAAAATATACATATGTTATGACTGATGACATCTTTAGGCGTCATAACATRAAACCCAACAAGGACTAGACAATGCACATTCCGAGATCTCTTCTCAAACGAGAGAAGTCTCCAGGTCTAATGCTTTTGTGAATATATATCAACTAGCTGGATGTCTGTCCCTACATGTTCAAGACTTATTATCTTTCTCTCAAATAAGTCTCGGATGAAATTATACCCGATGTCAATGTCCTTTATACGAGAYTGCTGAACTGGATTTTTTGAGATGTCAATTGCGCTCGTATTGTCACAGAGTACGGTCAAAATATTGCTATGGAGACCGTAGTCTTCAATCATATGGTTCATCCAAAGAAGTTGCGTACACGCACTTCAAGCAGCAATGTATTCGACTTCGACTMTAGACAAGGAAATGCAGTTTTYTTTTTTGCTATACCAAGAGATTAGATTATTCCCCAAAAAAATAACCCCCTGTAGTACTTTTCCTATCAACTACATCCCCATCCCAATCAGAGTCCATATAACCTACCAACTCAGTGCATGTTTCTTTAGTGTACCATAACCCTAAGTCACTAGTTCCTGCCACATATCGAATGATTCTTTTAACGGATTTTAAATGTGACTCCGTAGGGTTAGATTGATATCTCGCACATAAGCAAACACTATACATGATGTCGGGCCTGCTGGCAGTTAAATAAAGGAGACTACCAATCATGCTCCTATAAAGGGTGTTGTCAACTCCAGACCCAACATCGTCTCTCYTCATTTTCTTATRTTTACCCAGAGGCATTCTCTTAGGTTRCTCACCTTCTAGACCAAAATTTTTGACCAGATTCTTTGCATACTTGGTTTGTGAGAGAAAAATTACATCATCAAGTTYTTTAATCTATAGGCCAAGAAAATACGAAAGGTCACCTTGCATACTCATCTCAAAAGTGTCTGACATTCGAARCACGAAATCCTTCACCATCTGTTCGTTAGTCGAACCAAAAATGATATCATCCACATAAATTTGGACAATATGAATGTGTTTCTGGGATTTGAGCAGAAATAGAGTCTTGTCAACCTCACCTCGTCTAAAATWTAGAAATAAAAGATGCTAAGTTAGCCTCTCATACCAAGCTKTTGGAGCTTGCTTTAAACCATACAAGGCCTTTTTAATTTTTAAAACAAAATTAGGTTTGTGAGGATCCARAAACCCTTTGGGTTGCTCGACATATACTTCTTCGCTCAAAACACCATTTAGAAATGCACTCTTAATGTCRATTTGATGTAGTGAAATTTTCAAATGACATGCAACTGCAAGAAGTAATCTTACCGATTCTATACGTGCAATCGGTGCGAATGTCTCGTCAAAGTCGATACCCTCAATTTGAGTGTATCTTTGTGCCACCAACCTTGCTTTGTTTCGAATGATGTTTCCAGCTTCATCCGTCTTGTTTTTAAATATCCATTTCATTCCAGTGACATGTGTATTATTAGAACGGGGAACCAGATCCCACACATCGTTCTTTGCGAACTAGTCCAGCTTCTCTTGCATTGCTTTAATCCAYAATTCATTCTTCAATGAATCCTCCACTCGTTTCGGCTCTGTTTTAGCATGAAACAAAGTTTCTCGAATTCGAGAACAGTTAGTGGACAAATAGACAAATCTTACTATTTCCTTGAAYTTGATCTGTCTTTTCCTCGTACTCCTCTGATCAAGATCACCAATAATCTGCCCAGTTGGATGATTCTTTTGAATTCTTGAGGGAATGTCTCTCTGATAAAGATCAATTTGATTATCAGGATCCTCATTCTCTYAATCWGACTCAGACTCAGGAATTGTCGGAGAAGGAGTTGAAATTGGAGTCAGCTCTCCTGTTTTATTGTTGCCAGTTTCTTCCTGAAGTAGAGGTGTTGATCGGTTMGCGGTTAACCGGTTAAACGCCGGTTTSAACRGCGTTGACCGYTTACGGTTAACCATTGACCGACGGTCACGGTTAAAACCGTAACCGTCAACCAGTTCCCGGCGGTTAGGTTACGGTTAACCAAAAGTTTAACCTTAACCGCCGCGGTTGACCGGCGGTTAACCAGGTTTTTTTAAATAAACACAGACCAGTTGATCGACTGGTCTTTGAATTAGCCGTTGAAAATCAACGGCTGAGATCGACTAGCCGTTGATGATCGATGGCTCAAATTCAAAAGGAAGTAGCTGTTGGGCGGTTAACCGAGGTTAACCGGATTAACCGCAGGTTAACCGGTTTAACCACCGGTTGAGGCCGGTTTTTAATTTTTTTTATTTTTTTTTGCAAATTTTGACACCTATAAATACCCCACTCTCCAACACCAATCCTCACACAAATTCATCTACTATTCTTCTTCTTCTCTTATATTTTCAATCTTAAAGAAGTCAAGTTTCTAATTTGTGCAAAAAATAATATTATCAATAATATTCTTATTATTCATTCCTAATCTTGTTTTACTTAATTCTCTTTTATAATATCACTATGGCAAGCTCTTCCCGTAATGTCAATACCAACACTCCAACCTCTTCTCGTCGAGGTCGAGGTCGAGGATCTCGACGAGGATCTTCGGCCGTCGCCGGAGATTACGTTCCCGATGAGATGACGCCGGCGGAAGTTGAGAACCTATATAATCAAATCATCTTCGAKTCGTCGCAACAAACCAATTTTYATGAGGAATTGCCYAGCTCCGATGAAGAAGAAGCGGCCATCAATTTGGATYAAGATGAGGAGGAAGCGACGGGCGATATGCCGCCGCCTCGGAAACCGAGGGAATTTGTTTCCCCCATCTTCCGTTTGCATTTCACAAAAAAGACAATCAACGGRGAATCTCGAGCGCAATGCAATTATTGCAATTCTCATTACGCCTTCGGTTCCAAAAARAATAAAMGCTACGGGTCACTCAAATACCACATGGAGAAGAAGCATCCSGACAAATACGGCGTCGGTAGTTCTTAAACACAACTAAATTTCTCATCTTCATCTACCGCCGCCGGAGGGACCGGCGGCCAAGGTACGAGTTCGTCTACTTTATTTCAATATACCGAAGCTAATCATAGAAAATTTCTTGCAAAATTTATTTCCGTTTTGAGTCTTCCTTTTAATCATGCGCATAGTAGTCATTATGAAGATTACACTAGGGGTGCATTTAATCCATGTAGCCAAAGGATTTCACGAAATAAATTGACTAGTGATATTGAAAAAATGGCCGGTGAGTATAAATTGAATTTGATTTCAACATTTGATAGTTTGCCTCATAGTGTCTCTATATGTTCGGATATTTGGTCGGATTCTTTTAAAAATCAWAATTATATGGGATTTACTTGCCATTGGATTYATAATTCTTGAACTTTGCAAAAACGTTTAATTGCATATAAAAWGTTTGATAGCCAACATACGGCGGTGAATATTTCYAAAAAAATCTCCACTGTTTTGTCCGAGTATCATTTAACTAACAAATTTTTTCAATTTCATTTGATAATGCCTCCGCTAATACGGCTAGTTTAGATTTGTTAAAAATTACTTGTCCACCCATTATTGGCGGCAAATTTTTTCATGTAAGATGTATTTGTCATATTTTGAATTTATGTGTTCAAGATGGTTTAACTCTTTTTAAATKTAAAATTCAACCGATTAGGAGTGTTATATCTTATCTACGTTCCCARGATTCGCTTCAAAAAAAATGGCGAAGATTTTGCAAGGCCAATCAATTGCATCCAAAAAAATTTTCATTAGATGTGCCAAATCGTTGGAACTCTACTTATAAATTACTTAATGATACATTTGAATATAGAGCTGKATTGTGCACATTTTTTAATAATGAAGATGTCGATTTCGCTTTGTTTTRGCATATGTGGGATGATTYTTATAATATGATGTCCCTTTTAAAAACTTTTAACGATGCCACCGTGGCTTTATCTGGTGTTTATTATCCTACCTCCTCAATACTTGTTGATCATTGTATTCAAATAGTACTTGTTTGTAGTGCTTTACTCGATAGCTCTCTGAATTAGGTGAAGTTATCAATGAGATGTTGAGTAAATGGGTCAAGTATTTTCATTACATTCCCGATGTTTTTTTGATTGCAAAAATTTTAGACCRGGATTATCGGATGGAGGGTCTTCAAAACTTACTTAAAATGTATTACGATGCATTAACACCTTTTTTAGAATCTCGTGGACTACAAATTCCTAGCTCTCTTAGTGTTGCTCACCAAGCACAACTACTTTTAATTGAAACTTTTAATGATTACGATCGATCTTCATCTTCTAGTGATGTTAATGTGTCCCCTTCCCCTTCTCCCGTCACTTCTACAAGACCCAACGACCCTCGAGGAGCTCTAGCCCCATATATGAGATTGCTTGAAGATACTAAACGAAAACGACAAAGGTCCAGTACTAGTCGGTCAATAGAATTAGATAGTTATTTAGGAGTTTTCGAACCGAGTTCGGTTCCAAAAAACCCCGATGGTGTTACTAACGATCTTGTGCAATTTTGGTCGAAAGTGGCCAGTATTTTTCCCACTCTCTCTAGGATTGCCAAGGAGGTCCTTGCCGTTCCTGTTTCGACATTTTGTTGAACAGGCCTTCAGCACGGGAGGCTACATGATAGATGAGCGTCGGTCAATGTTAACATCCAAAAATCTTGAAAATCAAATGTTGATGAACGATTGGGTGAAAGCCGAAAAACGAGAACAAGAAATGCAATTGTATGAAGGCGAAGAGAGCGACTATTACGATACCACTTCGGGAAGCAACGAAAATGACGAATAGGTATGTAGGTAAGTAAAAGAACTACGTGGACTTTGATTCCTCTTTTAGGATACGTAGGCAATTTAATTCTAATATTACAAGTTAAAATTTAATTTTAATTTTAATATTAGAATTAAATTCAAGTCCTTTTTTTTAAGTAATTTTTTTCAAAAAAAAAAAATTCGAACTACGTGGACTTTGATTCCTTTACGAGGATACGTAGGCAAGTTAATTCTAATATTAAAAGTTAAAATTTTAATTTTTAATATTAGAATTAAAATCAAGTCCTTATTTTTTTTAAACTTATTTTTTCCAAAAAAAAAAAAAAAACTCTCTGCATAGCAGTCGATTGACTATGTTCAGTCGATTGACTGCATGATCGGCTGCCTTCATAAAACCAAAACTCTCTGTCTTTCAGTCGATCTAGCAGTCGATCCCGCAGTCGATCGACTGCTTTACAAAAAAAAAAAAAAAAAACTGGCGGTTAACCGTCGGTTCGGTTAACCGGTTTAACCGTAACCTTAAACAGTTCTCAGCCGGATAGGTTACGGTTAATCAAGAATTGGTTAAATTAACCGGCGGTTATTAACCGTCGGTTAATTAACCGGCCGGTTTCAACCAAATTAACAAGTCTGTGCAGGAAGAGATTGATGCTCTTGAACATAATGGTAGTGGACTTTGGAGGATCTTACCACCAAGTTAAAAGGCTATTGGTAGTGGTTGAGTTTACAAAACTATATGCATCGATAGGTGAAGGGGAARGTCTTAAGAGACATTTGGTCATTTATGGTAATCGACATGTTTTGGTTTTATTATAATGAAAATTTCGCTATAGTCACAAAAATAAGGATTGTTCATTATTTTCTGTTGATGTCCCTCTAAATTGAGAATTGCATCAAATGGATGTTCATAATATCTTCATACATGGTGATTTGGAGGAGGAAGTGTATATGTAGCTTCCTCCCAAGTATCTTGTGTTACTCCAGGAAAGGTTTGCCAGTTTAGGAAGTCTATATATGGTTTGAAGCAGGCTCCTCGTCKYTGGTTTTCCAAGTTGTCGAATACTTTGAAATCATTTGGCTTTACATAATCATATGCTGATTATTCGTTGTTTAATTACATTCAAGGTAGTATGTCCCTTTACGTTCTTGTCTATGTTGACAATTTGATAATTACGGGTACTTCTAGTGATGTATTTTTATGATATAAACTTATTTGAGTTCTTGTTTTTGTATGAAGGATATGGGAGCGTTGAAGTATTTCTTAGGTATTGATGTTTCTCGTAGTAGCGATGGTATGTTTCTTTCTTAATGAAAATTTACTTTGGTATTTTGGCTTYAGATAGGATATTGGGTTGTAAGCCTATTGACACGCCCYTGGAGAAAAACTATCATCTTGCTTATACTGAAATGGTGCCGTTCGCTCAACTGAATCAGTATTTTCGCTTGATGGGTCATCTTATCTACTTGTCCGTTACCCATCCCTAGGTGAACTATTTGGTGCATACTCTTGCAAACTTTTTGAGTGTTCCATAGGTTCCCCATTGGGATATCGCTCTCTGTTTTTTGCGTTTCTTGAAGGGGAGTCCCACTCAAGGTATTTTATTATGCCATATGAAGGAATTATCTTTAATGGATTTTTGAGATACTGATTGGGCGGCATGTCCTATGGCTCATTGTTCTTTGTCTAATTAATTCYTTTTTCTTGGTCGCTCTCATAMTTTTTGGAAAACTAAGAAACGACCTACAGTGTCTAGGTCGTCTACTGAGGTTGAGTACCATGCTATGTCGTGTTCACTTGTGAACTTAAGTGGTAAAAATCTTTGTTGTTCTCTCTAGGTACTTATATCCCTAACCGATGAATTTYTTTTCTGCTAGTCAGTTTGCACTTCATATTACTAAGAATCTTATGTTTCKTGATCGCACTAAGCATATTGAGGTCAATTGTCATTTTGTTAGTGATGAGTTACTTTCATGTAACCTTTGTACTTTGTATATTCATACTAGCCGTCAACTAGTAGATATTTTGATGAAGGCACTTGGGAAGGAACAATCTGTTATTCTTTACACAAGTTTGGCATTCATGACTTACATGCTCCAACTTGAGGGAGACTATTAGAAATTATAGGGATACTAGAATTCCTAGAGTTTAGGAAAGTGTATATAAAATTTCCTAATATTTATACTTTATTAGTTTTATCAGGTTTAGGGTTTGTGACTAATGTACTTTATATACTTGTGAATATTAATATACGAGTACGTAATTTTCTCCTAATATTCATAAGAGTTTAACAAGACAACCCGAGACAAAAAAATAAGGTGAATACCAACACGAGTTAAGTATAGGATTAACATATGTCGTGAAGTTCCAAATTTCTTAATCACTCAGTTTCGCCTTCTCCTCATAAATCTTGATCTGAATAGGTTTCCTGAAAACCAATGATGCGAGATTCCATAAATAACACCACACCAGTTGAATTAGGACTCTTACCAGCCTAGTTGATTCTAGAGAATCCATGTTCCGATTGGAGGGAGTAGCTACATATCAAGCGAGTCCCTCGGAGGACATCTTGAAGAAAATTTCTTGCATCTTTGCATGCTCTAACAGACTCAACTGATGTGTCAATTAGAGAGAAAACTAACARTATAAGAAARCACATGTTTATTGAHTTTTTTCCACGCATAAAWACTAGTCACAATATYTWAATAAATAGTGACGATTTTATTTTGGCCAATAAGACATGCATTTTTATGACACCATTTACTATTGTTATTATTGTTCTCATTTTTCATCACTAATTCACATAATTTATGATGATTTAAATGAAGTTTGCCACAATAATTCTAAAATATGGAAAATCAAGAAAAGAAGTTAGGATAGGAACCTTTCAGTGACAAGCTTGTAATAAATGGTGACGATATTTGGTGTCATAATAACTTTCTTTTAGTGACAACACCATATTTTATCACGGTTCTCTCCAAGAAAAGTGGTGACCACATTTGGTGTCACTACAAGTTTCTTTTCATGACAACATCATATATTTTGTCATTGCTACGAGAAATATAGTGTTAACACTATTTTTACAACAAAGTGTTATTTAGTYACGACAAATATGAAATTTACAAAATATGTTTATTAGYGGTACAARGTCACARCAGGATTAGAAGGAGACTCTTTCAATAACAACTCGATAATAATTGGTGAAAATATTTGGTATCATTATATATTTATTTTCATGAAAACTTCATATTTTTTTGATTACTTTCTCCGACAATAGCAAAATTTCAAAATCATACATGGTTGATTCAAATTAACTTTGCGCACGGTTTTTCCTTGAGATTGAGAGATTGCATGCCCATCTTATAATATAAGATACAAAACTAATAATTCAATAAAGAGTAATTTCGTAGCTTGWGCTGAGAATCTTATTTACATGGATAAATTATTGTCACCCTTCTATTTTGTTTTGATTTTTTTGCTTTAAAAAATTATGTAATGTTTATAAAATTGTTATTGTACATTTATAGGAAAGATAAACCGATTGACTTTATTGTGTTAGCGTAGGGTTTTTTTAAGGATATTTTTTAATACATAAATAATATGACATATGAGAACGTCTTTTAAAGGCGTTCTGAATATTACTTTTAAGAACGTCGTTTTTAAAGACGTTTTCGATATTTAAAATACGAGAACGTCGTTTTTAAAGACGTTCTTAATATTTAACATATGAGAACGTCATTTTTAACGACGTTTCTGGATATCTAAACATACGAGAACGTCTTTTTAACGACGTTCTGGATATCCAATATACCAGAACGTCTTTGAAAAAGACGTTCTCGTATGTGACAATTTTATTACAAAAATGCCACCGCCTGACATTTAAGAACGCCGCCTCCTGAGGCGTTCTTAAATACCTGTTCTTAAATTCTGTTTTTGTACTAGTGAGACATAGCCCTAGAAAGTGGTACAGTGCTCATTGGGAGGTATCCACGATTGGATTCCTCCATGCAAACCTTTTTAGCACTTTGTCTATGTACATGGACTGTGATAGTCCGATCATCTTTCATGATCTATCTTGATAGATCTTTATCTCAAGGATAAAAAGATGCTTCTCCCAATTCCTTCTTGGAGAACTGTTTAGACAACCAAGTTCTTGTGGATTACAACATCCCTACATCATTCCAATGAGTAAAATGTCATCAACATAGAGTACAAGAAAAGTAAACTTCCCTCCCATTAACCTTCTTATAGACACAAGGTTCTTCCGGATTCTTATGAAAATCAAACATTTTGATTGTTTCATAATATCGGATGTTCCAACTCCTCGAAGCTTGTTTGAGACCATAAATGGATCTCTGGAGTTTTCAAACCTGTTGCTCACTCCCACAGGATATGCAGCCCTCTGGCTGCTTCATATATGTGAAAAATACAATGAGCACTAATTGGGACTGTCTGGAATATCACTAGAAACTGGAAAAATAAAAAAAGAAAAAGGTATCAAGTCGAGTTGAGTGGAACTCTATCCGCAAGATGAAATTGCCCCGGTAGTGCCCTTAGGTTTTGGAAATTTGCCCCCAAAGATAAAATAACTTCGTCTCAGGTATTACAACATCGTAAATACCAGAGCTCCAGCGAACTCGAAGGAGTATGGACTGAACTACGTAAAGAAAAAATCAGAATGATATGTATGCTGTGAGTGTTTTGTGATTCCCGTGTTGTTTCATGTGTGAAGTGAACAGTATCCTCTCACCCTTATTAAGGGTTCCAGCGAGAGGTTACATCAAGCTTAATGACGTCCTTAAAGGCGTCACCTTAAAGGCGTCATTAAGTCCTTCAAACAGGCAGCATCTGGCAGCATGAACCTGTACAGGTACAGCGTGCACATGCATTGCATGTTGAGTTCGTACGTTTTGGAAACGTACCTGAAAGTTCAGACGTGTGCTTGCCGTTTTTATAATGGTCAGAAGTCCAAATGACTTCTCAGGAGCGTGTGCGTTCAAAAATGCACGCAACTAAAAAGGTAACCTGGTTGAACCAGGACCCCCATACGGACCACCTCAATCGGACCAATTGCCCAAGACCCAAGACCCAATCCCAAAGCCTAAAGCCCAGGTCCAAGGTCCGGGCTCGGGCTCGGCTCCGCCATCGACTTCGCCGAAGGCAGACGGGCGAAACCAAGTCTAAGAG
>BMAC01000078.1:2043972-2072546 GCA_014905375.1 Phtheirospermum japonicum
TAAAAGAGGGCAAATGGGCTCTTTCTCAACTATCTCGTCAAATACCTCCTTCTCATGTTCGTACAAAGAATCAAGCGGAACGGCATGAGATTCAATAAGTTCACCCGAAGACAACTCTCCCACACAGTCGTGTATATAATCCTCAAAAAGCACGGGAGAGACAATGCTAACTTCCACCTCTTTCTTCTCACCCAAAAATCTCACATCTTCGCACACCTCGTTCAAAACATCATAAAAGCTGGAATTGCCATCAACAAAGGTGTAATTTTTCATATCAAAGATGGGCAACTCCTCATAACAAGGTTGGTCTACCTCGTACACCTTGTTGTCAAATTACTCTAATTGAATATCGAGGCGTTCTATATGTTCATCCATACATTCTATGCGTTCATCCATACGTCTAGTCGCTTCCACAATCTCAGCTAAAAAATCTTGAGAAAAAGTGACGGAATGATCGCCGCTCGAAATATACGCATTGGATGTGGGTGGAGTGTAAACGTCGTAGCTCAAAAAATGGAAATCTGGAAAAGTAGGAGCATAAGAGTTCGCGTTCGGATAAGGCGGGGCAAATTGAGCATAAGAGTCGTCAAGACCCAGATCATAATACCCATAAGAATCTATGCTCGGATTACAGCAATTTGAAGGACATGGGCCGGGATAGTCAAAAGCACGGGCCCATTCTTGACCGCTCGGAGCATACGGGTCATAATACGATGGAGGGACTTGACAATTGAGAGTTGGAGCGTAAGGGTCATCATATGTCAAACTAACTCGATAATTTGCCATCTTCAATCAAAATAACCTCGAGCCTTCAAAAATGTGGCTATAAAGCACAACACTAAAAAACCGAGATTAAACGTACCAAAAAGAACAAAAATATACAAAATTAAAAAATCACAAACGAACACTAACACAAACAAACAAGTAAAAGCAAACACCAAAAATCGTAGCCTTTAGCCTTCCCCGGCAACGGCGCCAAATTTTGAATCGAACTTTTTCGCGTTTAAAATAATGAAAAGCTCGTCCGCAAGAGAACGGAGCTATTGTATGCGATAAGTTGACTCGAGTCGAATCACAAGGAAGACTAATCGGAAACTATTCCGGTGTTCGATTTTACGTACGTAGAAATGGAAAATAAAAACTAAACTAAACTATACTAAACACACGATCAAATAAAATTTGAGGTTTTCTAACATCTACGAGCAATAAAATTAAAAGCTTTAAAATGATTAATAAAACGAAGGTCAAGTGCACCGGAATCGTCTCCACGATCGGGGTTGTCAATCCCGATGGTTCTAAACGACCCTAAGCACGCTTGACCAATAAACTCAACCAAAGCTCATGTTACTCTATACATAATGCAATTAAAAACGAGAACTTAAGCATTTAAAACCTGCAAATCACCAAGCATCTCCAACAAAGAAATGAAAGCTTACGAAATTAACGACAAAAGTCGCGCAGTTCAAACGAGAAATTAAACTACGAATTACAAACTAATCTATCTAACATCTAAAGTCTGAAATCTAAGAAACTAAAATGAAAATACAGAAAGTAAAACAAAGACGAAGAACAAACGAGGAATTGACGACTCGAACTTGCAATCTTCGACTCTTCAACCCGAATTATGTGCGTAATTGAAATGGTGGCATGAACCGAGGGTTCTCTACAATATCTGGATCTTTCCCCCTCATCTCCGCCCTTTGAAAACGAAGAAACCACCGGATTTATATAGAATTTCGAAAATAACCACTCAAACTGCCGGAGCATCGACGGTGCGTCAGTCGACGCGAGCCAGGCTGTACGCGTCGACAGGCAGTGCGTCGACTGACGGGCCTAGGATCGATGCTTCAGAACCTTTGCGTCGACTGTGCGTCAGTCGACGCGAGCCAGGCTGCACGCGTCGGCAAGCAGTGCGTCGACTGACGGGCCTAGGATCGACGTTTCAGAACATTTGCGTCGACGGTGCATCAGTCGACGCGGGCGTAGCGTCGACAGTGCGTCGACGGTGCGTCAGTCGACGCGGGCGTAGCGTCGACAGTGCGTCGACGTTGCGTCAATCGACGCACCTGCATGACTTCGGCTCGTCGCTCGTCCCATTTTCCTCGTTTTGAGCTGAGATATTAACATTAAACAAAATTAGATTATTTCATACAAAATAAAGTAAAAACACATTAAACACCATACGAGACGAAAAACATTAAAATGAAGAAAAACGATAAAAAAATAAACCTAAAACACATAAAAGCACACAACACACGATGCAAAAATACACGAAAATCACATACAAATATGTACAAATCATCCTCGCGGATGTCCAACCCTCCAACTCTGGGCAACGGTGGAGCGACCCATTTTCCGGACCGAGCAACCCCAGCCGAAAGTTCAGGAACCCTAGACCCAGAAGGTGAATTTGACATCCTGAAAATCTCAACAAAACACACGACAAAGAGTAATAAAATCGAGAAAATCTGGGAGGAAGTAGAGTTTGAGTAGGATCTCAATTTTACTGGAGAGAGAGAGAGAAGGGGTGAATTGAAGTGTCCAAAACAGTAACAAAAACTCCCTTAAAAATAAAATAAAAAAAACTTACCATTGGAGAGGAGAGAGAAGCCACAGAAAAATATGAAAGAGAATATTTACACAATCTACCCTACGTTATTTAAAACTAGGAAATATTACCCCCGATAATATATTCCTCCCTAATAAAAAGCCCACTATCCCTCAACTCAAGGAAACAAATCTCGACCACAACTACCCATGAATCCCACAAAACAAACAACCTAAAAACACACGGAAACCGAATATTAGCAGAGGATTTAACCATGGAAATATAAAACACGTACTAAGTGAAAAATAGAAGAAAAATACTAACCTCATAGTACCTGCCCAGCACAGCCGATCACAGCACCACTGGAACAACCAAATACCCACATCCTCAACAAAAATCAAGAGACATCAGAATAAGAAGCAACCAAGAGAAACAGGAACACCCAGCAGAGCAGACAAATTCACAAAATATGAATGTCTTAAACTATGACTAAAAAGATGACCTAGAAAGGTTAAAAAATTTCACATAAAGATTTTTAGAGATTTTGATCAGTGTTGCTTTTCATGACTGATGACATTAGACCGAACATTGCATAAGGTGAAGTCAATGAAAACAAACACTTTAACCAAGGTTATTGACAACGCCAAAATCACTCAATAAGGTAAAATTTAAAGATCAGAACTTTAGTCTAGATTTTCTTCATACTTTTAAGATTTGAAGAGGTTAGCCCTTTTTGTCATCACTTTTATTACAACACATGGCCTTATTTCTCTTTAAATCAGACTCAATGCATTTGTATAATGTATGAAACAGAAAAGTAAAAATGCATGCAAAATATACATATGTTATGACTGATGACATCTTTAGGCGTCATAACATCAAACCCAACATGGACTAGACAATGTACATTCCGAGATCTCTTCTCAAACGAGAGAAGTCTCCAGGTCTAATGCTTTTGTGAATATATCAGCTAGCTGGATGTCTGTCCCTACATATTCAAGACTTATTATCTTTCTCTCAAATAAGTCTCGGATGAAATTATACCCGATGTCAATGTGCTTTATACGAGAGTGCTGAACTTGATTTTTTGAGATGTCAATTGTGCTCGTATTGTCACAGAGTACGGTCAAAATATTTCTATGGAGACCATAGTCTTCAATCATATGGTTCATCCAAAGAAGTTGCGTACACGCACTTCCAGCAGCAATGTATTCGGCTTCGGCTATAGACAAGGAAATGCAGTTTTGTTTTTTACTATACCAAGAGATTAGATTATTCCCCAAAAAAATAACCCCCTGTAGTACTTTTCCTATCAACTACATCCCCATCCCAATCAGAGTCCGTATAACCTACCAACTCAGTGCATGTTTCTTTAGTGTACCATAACCCTAAGTCACTAGTTCCTACCACATATCGAATGATTCTTTTAACGGCTTTTAAATGTGACTCCGTGGGGTTAGATTGATATCTCGCACATAAGCAAACACTATACATGATGTCGGGCCTGCTGGCAGTTAAATAAAGGAGACTACCAATCATGCTCCTATAAAGGGTGTTGTCAACACCAGACCCAACATCGTCTCTCGTCATTTTCTTATCTTTACCCAGAGGCGTTCTCTTAGGTTTCTCACCTTCTAGACCAAACGTTTTGACCAGATTCTTTGCATACTTGGTTTGTGAGGAAAAAATTACATCATCAAGTTGTTTAATCTATAGGCCAAGAAAATATGAAAGGTCACCTTGCATACTCATCTCAAAAGTGTCTGACATTCGAACAACGAAATCCTTCACCATTTGTTCGTTAGTCGAACCAAAAATGATATCATCCCCATAAATTTGGACAATATGAATGTGTTTCTGGGATTTGAGCAGAAATAGAGTCTTGTCAACCTCACCTCATCTAAAATTTAGAAATAAAAGATGTTAAGTTAGCCTCTCATACCAAGCTCTTGGAGCTTCCTTTAAACCATACAAGGCCTTTTTAATTTTTAAAACAAAATTAGGTTTGTGAGGATCCACAAACCCTTTGGGTTGCTCGACATATACTTCTTCGCTCAAAACACCATTTAGAAATGCACTCTTAATGTCCATTTGATGTAGTGAAATTTCCAAATGACATGCAACTGCAAGAAGTAATCTTACCGATTCTATACGTGCAATCGGTGCGAATGTCTCGTCAAAGTCGATACCCTCAATTTGAGTGTATCTTTGTGCCACCAACCTTGCTTTATTTCGAATGATGTTTCCAGCTTCATCCGTCTTGTTTTTAAATATCCATTTCATTCCAGTGACATGTGTATTATTAGAACGGGGAACCAGATCCCACACATCGTTCTTTGCGAACTAGTCCAGCTCCTATTGCATTGCTTTAATCCAAAATTCATTCTCCAATGCATCCTCCACTCGTTTCGGCTCTGTTTTAGCATGAAACAAAGTTTCTCGAATTCGAGAACAGTTAGTGGACAAACAGACAAATCTTACTATTTCCTTGAAGTTGATCTGTCTTTTCCTCGTACTCCTCTGATCAAGATCACCAATAATCTGCCCGGTTGGATGATTCTTTTGAATTCTTGAGGGAATGTCTCTCTGATAAAGATAAATTTGATTATCAGGATCCTCATCCTCTGAATATGACTCAGACTTAGGAATTGTCGGAGAAGGAGTTGAAACTGGAGTCAGCTCTCCTGTTTTACTGTTGCCAGATTCTTCCTGAATTGGTGTTGGGTTTGGTGACATATCTCCAGACCCATCACCACCAGCTTCTGTAACTGCATTAACATATGTGTTGTCCACAACAAATTGAGGACTCTGATCATATACCAGGTCATTGTCCTCAGCAGGTTTTACTCCACTAATTGTATCATCAAATTTCACATTAACCGATTCCATAATGCAACGTGTCCTAAGGTTAAAAACTCGAAAAGCATGAATATTTTGAGAGTAACCCATAAAAACACATTTATCACTTTTAGAGTCGATCTTTGAGAGATTACCCCTATCATTCAAGACATAACAGACACGTCCAAAAATATGAAAATAGCTTAAGTTAGGTTTCTTGCCAAACAACAGCTCATAGGGGGTGACATGTGATCCTGGTCTAAAGTAGACACTATTAATGGTGTGACATGTTGTGTTCATGGCTTCCGCCCAAAATCGTTTTGCAATACCATTAGAAATCAGCATGGTAGTCATCTCTGCAAGAGATCTGTTCTTTCGTTCAACTATACCATTTTGCTGAGGGGTAACGGGGGAAGAAAACTCATGAGTAATTCCCTTTTTAGAGCAAAAGTTTGAAAACGATTCATTCTCGAATTCTTTTCCATGATCGGTCCTGATTCTTCCTATACTCACTCCAAAATGCACACACAATTTTTTAGCAAGTTTTTTAAAGAACACAAATGTTTCTGATTTTTCTTTTAAAAATTCGATCCATGTATATCTAGAAAAATCATCGGCGATAACTAAAACATACATTTTACCTCCAAGACCCTCAACCTCAAGTGGTCTCATGAGGTCCATATGTATGAGTTCAAAGCAGTTGGATGTGGTTAGGCTCTGGACATATGGGTGTTGTACTTTAACTTGCTTCCCTTTTTGGCACACTTCACAAACAGAGATGATCTTCGTGTTGAATTTTGGCAATCCGTTCACAGCGTCTTTCTTTACAAGACGTTCCAACATTTTGTAGTTAACGTGTCCGAGTATTTGATGCCAAACCTCGGCATCACTTAGTTGGGACAACTTACAAAACACATCTCCATTTATTTGATAGCAGTTGTCGGGTGTTCTCTGGCCGGTTAGAATGCACGCACTTTCTACATCATAGACCTCGCATTTTTCTCGTGTAAATTTTACGCTAAAACCTCCATCACACAACTGGATAATGCTTATCAAATTTGCAGTCAGCCCTTCAACAAGTAGCACATTTTCCATCTTGGCAATGCCTGGAACATGGAGTGTTCCTTGCCCAATAATCTGTCCATTTGCGCCTCAACCATATTTGACAATTCCTCCTTTGAATTTTACAATGTTCAACAAAAGTTCTTCGGACTCGGTCATGTGTTTGGAGCATCCACTATCAAAGTACCATGCTCCAGGAACGTGCGATTTTAGAGATATATAGATCATGTTACACTTGACCTCCCCCTTTCATACCCAGACTCGTTTCAACTTGGTGTTGCCTTTGGTGTTGCCAACTTGAGTCACATCACGAGTCCCAACATCTTGATTAATCCTCTGGAAAGGATTTTTCTTCCTAGTTCTCTTCCAGCAGAAGGGGCGAATGGGGCCATGATCTCCACAGTGATGGCAAATAAACTGCCTTCTTCTCTTCTTATGGTGCTTGGCTGACTCTTGGTTGTGGCTAACTTGATGCGATTGTTGCTCCGGTTTGTAGTCAATTTCGTGCCTTGAAATTTCTTAGTACGACATCTCCAGAATTTCATCCAATTTCGCCTTTCCCTTGTTTCGGTTTGAAATTGTATCTTGAACCTTTTTTAGCTCAGCCCTTACACGTTCCAACTCCGAATCTTTTCTTGTAAGAGAGGTCTCCAACCGGGTAATGATCTTCACTTGATCATCTATCTCATGAGTAAGCTTATCAACTTTGATTGTAAGGGTTTTCACTTTTAAAACCTGATTTTCCCACTTGGAAAATAGTTCATCATACTCCACGCACAACTTTTTATATTTGTTGTGAGGGTCTTCAACCTTAGCATTCAGGCACAGGGTGTTGGAATTGATGTTGTGAACTCGAAAGTCGTCATCCCAGGCAACATGAGCAAAAAGTGCAGGTACTGACTCAGGTGAGTCAGAATCGCTTTCATCTTCATCAAACTCCTTTGAAATAAGACTCTTCTTCCTTAACGTATTTGCACATTCATTTTTGTAGTGTCCCCAACCCTTGCACTCATGGCATTGAACTTCGCTAAGTGGCTTGGGTGAATTTCCAGTCTTTGATTCTGACGATGAGGGCTGGAAGTTAGACAACTTTCTCCCAGAAGACTTTGGAGGTGGTGTCTTCATCATGGAATTTGATGGTTTCCCTCCAATATTGTTCTTTCTCATCAAGTAGCGGTTGAATTGATGAGTAATGAGCGACACTTCTTCCTCTCCAAGTGTGGTTTTTTCAAATTTATCAAAGAGCTCTCTCCATTCAGTATTTTCATCTTTATCATTTGAGTATATGTCAGAGGTGAGAGCGGCACTTTTCTCCTTCGAGTCATAATTCAGATGCTCCATCATGTCAAATCAACAAAACAAATATCAAAATACTTAGAGTTAAGTATCCTGCTCTAGTGCCAATTGTTATTTTGTAGAATTGCAACTTAAAGATATGATGTTAGGATTTGTGATAGATGTCACCAGACCTAACATCAACCGAATCTCAGTAATAGCAGCGGAAATAAAAACAAAATAAATTAATTTCAGTTCGTAAGTAAATGTACTTACGAACTTGGGTGTACGAACCCGAAAACTATATTACTTTTTCAATTGTTCAAGATCAATTACAAGATATAAAAGTAATATACGAAAAATCAAATTTGTATCAAACACTTGATACACAAAATACTCGCCGCTTCTTCTTTAGTAGAATTCCTCCTTTGGTTACGCAACGTAGAGATCCTTCTAATTTTCCAGCAAAGCTCCGAGGTAGTCGCTCCGTGTTCTGCTTCAGAATCTCTTCGCTTCGTGTCTCTTCTCTTGCGTCCTGGTGCTTATAAATAAAACAAGACTCCAAGCCTTGTTAAATAAGTTTATTTAGGAAACAAAATAAACTCCTAGTCTCCAACTAAGAAAGAAATTTAGAGTCCTAAAATACTTTGCGTCCTAAGAAAGGTAAACTACAAACAAGAAAAATTATTGTTGAAAATAATATTTCCAACAAAAATTATTATACAAATAGAATGAAATCCAATTTAATTTGAACGTCGAACACTCTATTCTAACATATTTTTCATGTGTATTTTTTGTTTTCATACTTCTACTAGCAACTAATATTAATAGAAGATTTTTTTATTGTAGCATTTACGTATGCATTGGTACCTAATTTATAATTTGACAGTTTGTCATCTTCGTTTATATACTAAGTAGTGCTATCTCTTCTTTTGTATACGTGTTAACAGAGTGACAAACAATGCACAGTATTTTTTTTTTTGCCACCATGTATCCAATTTTCTGATCAAGTTAAAGTCCATTTTTTCATATTCAGAAAGAAAGCTTATGATGCATCTGAATTTTGATATTGGATTTAGCTCCATATAACTATGTTGACCAAATATCGCATTATACTGTGTTTTTGGATTATTTTTATAAAACTATTTTTGCATATAATAAGCAACTAATAAATCACATTCATCGAAAATGTCAAAATTGTATCGCATATCAAACAACAAGAATATCTCCATGAATGCACACTACAAGAAAATATCAAATCAGCAAAAGTATCTCCATAAACGCTACATGAAGATTTTAAACAACTACACATAAAAACAACAATTTTTTGTGTTGTCTTTTGAATAATTAATAATGCTTTATCATAAATTATTATCTATAACCACGTATACATGTCAAACACAACAGTTTTGATGGCTAAGACAATAGTTTAAGACTGTTGTCGATCATATGAGAATTGTCTATCACTACGTAAATAAGAGGCTTTTTTTGACCTATATAGACCTTTTCTTCTTGGGTACCACTCTTGTTAAATCGAACTAACGAATTATATGTTAAGCCAAAATTTCATATCAATACATTATAATGCAATTATATTATAATAAAAAATTAATATATCTTACGATTAATAAATCCCAGAACCAATACATCATAGCAGGGCATACACCGGATTAACGGATCATCCGTTAGATCAAAATTTCATATCAACACATTATAATGCAAAAATCAATACATTATAACAATACATCATAGTACTAATAAATCACAGAACCAATACATCATAGCAGGGCATTTATGAATTGAAGTTTTGTAGAAATGCAGTTTACAGATATGATGTTAGATTTCGTGATAGACGTCACCAGACTTAACATCAACTGAATCTCAGAAACAGCAGCGGAAATAAAAACACAGAAAATTAATTTCAGTTCGTAAGCAATCGTGCTTACGAACTTGGGTGTACAAACCCAAAAACTATATTACTTCTCAATGTTTAAGATCAATACAAAATAATAAAAAGTAATATATGAAAAAATTAAAACAAATTGTATCAAACTCTTGATACACAAAATACTCGTTGCTTCTTCTTGAGTCGAATTCCCCCGTTGGTTACGCAACGTAGAAAGCCTCCTAATTCAGCAACAAAGCTCCGAGTAACCCTTTGTGTTTTCTGTTTCAAGGATGTGTGCGTCGTTTCTTCTCTATTCTCCGTGTTTTCTCTTCTTGCGTCTTTGCCCTTAAATAATTAAACAAGACTCCTAGTCTTGTTAAACAAGTTAAATACATATTTAGGAAACTAAATAAAGTTCTAGACTCCAACTAAGAAAGAAATCTAGAGTCCTAAAATACTTTGTGTCCTAAGAAAGGCAAACTACAAATAAGGAATAATATATGTGAAAATAATATTCCTAACAATCTCCCCCTTTTGCCTTTCTGGACAAAATACCCAAGACGCATGACTCCCCCTGAATTAGAAACTCCCCCTAAACAAATACTCATTGTTTAGAACAAACAAACCACAAATAATGGCTCAAACTAGAAGCTACCCTCCTCAGTCGCGTCTCTACACCTTCTCCCCCTTTTTGTTCGGAAAGCAAAAGAGCCGCCAACCAGGAACCACGCAATGCCTGGAGCTGGAAAATTTGGTTGTCAAGTAAATCCAGTTGAGCACGCACAATCGGGGCAGATAAACGAATCGTGTTGGGACCGGTGATGTGAACATCAGAAACACCATCACTCACAACACCAGCTCGAAAGGACGCTGGCCCCTCAAAGAAAACCAATCGGCCTCTCTAGTATACACYCCATTATTATCAGGTCTAAAGAACCTCGTGCCTTGATTTGGAAATCCCAKGAARAGCTCRTCAACTTCACTCGTCAAGAACCTCGTGGAGATTGGTTRCATGTCTTCAATCTCAACGGCTTGAGACGGAGCCTCATCAGAGCTTGTAGCCAATGTAACTGGGATATACTTCCAGATAAAATGGAGGTTGACTTAGTGGTCTGAGAAGGAACAGAATCAACAGCAGGCAATGTTGGAATCCGTGACAAATCACCAGAACCAACATCATCAATCGGGTCAGCAGCAGGCAAGGGAACCTTGCCCATCTTCTTTGTGGCCTTCTAGGAAGGTCTAAGATCACGGATAAGTATCTCTTCATGGATAAGATCACGCCGGCAGGGAGATCTGGGAATTTGCTCGGAGAGGCCATCCTGTTGCAAATTTCAAAAAGAAAACAAAAACAAAGGCAATTCGAGAGAGGTTGTGAAGAAGTTGAGAGTTAGAGAGTTTTAATTGCTGAAAGATTAAAGGGAAATGGAATAAAAACGGTAATAAATCCTAATTTACCAATTATCCATTTTTTCAACCCACAAAATATTTTCTTTCCATCCAAAAACCCCACTCCCCCTTAATTTAGGACACATGATCTCTACTCAAACAACCAAAAATCAAACCAAATCACACGTCCCTACAATTGCATAAAACTGAATTAGAGCTGGAACTTTGAACCATCACCATAGAACGTATAAAAACCGTACAAATTGAAAAGTCCAAAATTCATATCAATCTCATATTACCTGTCCAGCACGCCCGATCACAACACCACTGGAACAACCAAATAACCACATCCTCAAAAAAAATCAAGAGACGTCAGAATAAGAAGCAAACACGAGAAACAGAACACTCAACAATACAGGCAAATTCACAAAATATGAATGTCTTAAATTATGCCTAAAAAGATGACCTAGAAAGGTTTAAGAAATTTCACATAAAGATTTTTAGAGACTTGATCAGTGTTGCTTTTCATGACTGATGACATAAGAGCCAACATTGCATAAAGTGAAGTCAATGGAAACAAACCCCTTAACCCAAGTTAATGACAACGTCAAAATCGCTCAAGAAGGTGAAATTTAAATATCAGACTTTTATTTTCCAGATTTTCTTCATCCTTTTTGGATTTGAAGAGAATTAGCTTATCTTCAGCAGTAGTTGTTAACACTTTTTGTTTTTGGACCTGGGAGAAAACCTATTTCTGCGGGAAGGTTCCACAATCACCAAATCGAAGAGGTTAGTCTTTTTGTCATCACTTTTATTACAACACATGACCTTATTTCTCTTTAAATCGGACTCAATGCATTCGTATGATGTATGAAGAAGAAAATGAAAATGCATGCAAATTATATAGATGTTATGACTGATGACATCTTTGGGTGTCATAACATCAAACCCAACATGGACTAGACAATGCACATTTCGAGATCTCTTCTCAAACGAGAGAAGGTCTCTAAATCTAATGTTTTTGTGAATATGTCAGCACGCTGACTGTCCGTCCCTACATGTTCAAGACTTATTATCTTTCTCTCAACTAAGTCTTGGATGAAATGATACCTGATGTCAATGTGTTTTATACGAGAGTGCTGAACTGGATTTTTCGAGATGTCAATTGCGCTCGTACTATCACAGAGTACGGTCAAAATACTGCTATGGAGACTGTAGTCCTCAATCATCTGGTTCATCCAAAGAAGTTGCGAACATGCACTTCCAGAAGCAATGTATTCGACTTGAAGAGCATCCTCTACATGCTTGGGCTCTATTTTGGCAGGAAACAAAGACTCTCGGAAAAGAGAACAGTTAGTTGACAAGAAAACAAACTTTACCATCGATTAGATGTGAGCTACAGGAGCAAACATCTTCTCTGAATCCGAGTCTGATTCTGGAGCAACCTGAGTTGGTGTTGGGTTCGGTGACATGCCACCAGACTCGTCACCACCTGCAACAGCAGCTTTATCCTTGATCAAACTTTCCACCATCTTGTACCTGCAGAACACATCACCAATTATTTGGTAACAATTGTCAGAAGTCCTTTGACCAGTGAGAATACACGTATTTTCTACATCATAGACTTCACATTTTTAACGGGTGAACTTGACAATAAAACCACCATCGCATAGTTGGCTTATGCTTATCAAGTTCGCCGTTAAACCTTCCACTAGAAACACATTCTCAAGCTTTGCAATACCAGGGACATGAAGAGTTCCTTGGCCAATGAATTGACCATTTTCACCTCCACCATACTTCACCTTTCCTCCTTGAAACTTGACAATGTTGGAAAGTAGATCTTCTGAGCCGGTCATGTGTTTGGAGCAACCACTATCGAAGTACCATGCTCCTGGAACATGAGAATTCAGAGAAGTATATATCATGTTACACTTGACCTCCCCCTTTCTTACCCAGACTCGTTTGAACTTGGTGTTTCCTTTGGTTACGACAACACCAGTCCTGTCATGAGTCCCAACATCTTGGCTGATTCTCTGAAAAGGACTTTTCTTCCCGGTTCTCTTCCAGAAGAAGGGACGTATGTGGCCATGATCTCCACAGTGATGGCAAACATACTGCCTTCTTCTCTTCTTATAGCGCTTGACAGACTCTTGGTTGTGGCCGACTTGAAGTGATTGTTGCTCCGGTTTGTAACCAATTCCGTGCCTTGAAGATTCTGGGTACGACATTTCCACAATTTCATCCAGCTTCACCTTTCCCTTGTTGAGGTTTGAAATAGTATCTTGAACCTTTTTTAGCTCAGCTCTTACTCGTTCCAATTTTGAATCTTTCCTTGTAAGAGAGGTCTCCAACCGGGTAATGATCTTCACTTGATCATCTATCTCATGAGTAATCTTTTCAACTTTGATCGTAAGGGTTTTCACTTTCAAAACCTGATTTCCCCATTTGGAAAATAGTTCATCATTCTCCATGCACAACTTTTTATATTCGTCGCAATAATCTTCAACCTCAGCATTAAGGCACAGGGTGTTGGAATTGATGTTGTGAACTCGAAAGTCGTCATCCCAGGCAATATGAGCTAAAAGTGCAGGTACTGACTCAGGTGAGTCAGATTCGCTTCCATCTTCATCAAACTCCTTCGAAATAAGACTCTTCTTCCTTAACGTATTTGCACATTCGTTTTTGTAGTGACCCCAACCCTTGCACTCATGGCATTGAACTTCACTAAGTGGCTTAGGAGAATTTCCATTCTTTGACTCTGAAGATGAAGGATGGAAGTTGGTCAACTTTCTTCCAAAAGACTTTGGAGGTGGTGTCTCCATCATGGAATTTGGTGTTTTCCCTCCAATATTGTTCTTTTTCCTCAAGTAGCGGTCGAATTTCTGAGTAATGCGTGACACATCTTCCTCTCCAAGTGTGGTTCTTTCAAATTTGTCAAAGATCTCTCTCCAGTTAGAATCTTCATCTTCATCTTTTGAGTTAACATCGGAGGTGAGAGCAARATTTRTCTCCTTTGAAGGAGAGTCTACATGCTCCATCTCATATGTTCTGAGTGCACCAACCAAATCATCATAGACAAGTTTGTCAGTATCTTTAGATTCCTCAATGGCAACAACTTTCATACTAAACTTCTTTGAAATGGATCTGAGAAGTTTTCCAACAAGACGTGCACTGGACATGGGCTCGCCAAGGTTTCCAATTTCACTTGCTATGTCGGAGAGTCTCATGGCATACTCCACAACCGACTCTTTGTCATCCATTCTCATGGATTCAAACGTTGTGGTGAGCATTCTTAGGCGAGATTTCTTCACACTTGTTGTCCCTTCGTATACCCTTTGAAGGGCATCCCAAGCTTCTTTCGCAGACTCACAATTCTTGATCACTTTGTAGTAGTTTGTATCGGCATAGCTGCATAGGGTATTAATGGTCTTAGAGTTCCAATTTGAAATGGCAACTTCATTGTCCGTCCAGTCTTCTTCTCTCTTGAATACGGCATCACCGTCACCATCAGCAGCAACATGAGGTTTCTCCCATCCAACAAAGATGGATCTCCAAGCTCGTTCATCGATGTTTTTGATGTGCCATCGCATCCTCTGTTTCCAGAGGGAGTAGTTCTCACCATTTAGGATTGGGGGTCTCAGATTACATTGAGCGTCCATTAATTCAAATCTACAAAACAAGGATCGAAATACTTAAGGTTAAGTATCCTGCTCTGGTGCCAATTGAAGTTTTATAGAAATGCAATTTACAGATATGATGTTAGGTTTCGTGATAGACGTCACCAGACTTAACATCAACTGAATCTCAGAAACAGCAGCGGAAATAAAAACACAGAAAATTAATTTCAGTTCATAAGCAATCGTGCTTACGAACTTGGGTGTACAAACCCGAAAACTATATTACTTCTCAATGTTTAAGATCAATACAAAATAATAAAAAGTAATATATGAAAAAATTAAAACAAATTGTATCAAACTCTTGATACACAAAATACTCGTTGCTTCTTCTTGAGTCGAATTCCCCCATTGGTTACGCAACGTAGAAAGCCTCCTAATTCAGCAACAAAGCTCTGAGTAACCCTTTGTGTTTTCTGTTTCAAGGATGTGTGCGTCGTCTCTTCTCTATTCTCCATGTTTTATCTTCTTGCGTCTTGGCCCTTAAATAATTAAACAAGATTCCTAGTCTTGTTAAACAAGTTAAATACGTATTTTGGAAACTAAATAAAGTTCTAGACTCCAACTAAGAAAGAAATATAGAGTCTTAAAATACTTTGTGTCCTAAGAAAGGCAAACTACAAATAAGGAATAATATATGTGAAAATAATATTCCTAACAATAACTAATACTTTCCGGTAAAAAACCAATATCGTACAGTATAAAAACTAATACATTATAATATCGGGTGAGATGACCTAACGGGTGATAACCCGTTAATTTGGCTTAATACAAGTGTTTGTCTTTCTTACTAGCTAATACGAAAGAACATTTCTTAAAATCATTGTAAAAAAGTATTTTTTTTTTCCTTAAAAAACTCTAAAACATCGTCCACTTTCATTTCAACCCCTCTGCCCCATACACCATAGGAAAAAGATATTTTTATCAAATATCTAAGTAATTATATAAATTGTCAAATAATTCAACCCTAAATATACAATTATAAGGTTATCTACTATTAAAATAATAATATCAGTATCCACCACCACCCCACCCCTGTCTGCCGTCTCCGCCCGATGACTTTTTCGCTGAGATTTTCTTGGCCCAATAAATATATATATATATATATATATATATATATATATATATATATATATGTGTGGTGTGTGTGTGTGTGTTGTGTGTGTGTGTGTGTGTGTGTGTGTGCCCAAAAAATAAAAATTAAAAAATTTCACTATGAAGTAAGAATTTTTCATAATTTTCAACATAAAGTAATAACTTTTTCTTGCTTTTTAGGACATAAAGTAAGAGATTTTCTAAACTTTTCAGACATAAAGTAAGAAATCTTATTATAAAATGATAAGTTATCTATTATTGTATCAAGTAAAAAATAGATAACAATAATTTCCTATCAAGTAAGATTTTATTTTTTGGCAAAATAAATTATATTTATTAAGTAAGAAATATATAACAACATTTTTGTTAATTCGTAGATATATGGATGTTATTAAATAAAGTATCAGTAAACAGATTTTAGTTCTGGTGTTAACATTTGAATTAACATCAAACAGTATATATGAATAAAAGCAGTGGAATAATCAAAATAATTTGAATATAGCAATTTAAATTTCGTTTGTAAGCAAACGTGCTTTACGAACTTGAGTATAGAAACTCGAAAACTATATTATTTTAATTCGTTCAAGATCAAGTACAAAATAATAAAGTAATATATGAAAAACACTAGTATCAACACTTGATACTAAAATACTTGTGGCGACATTGTGATGATGATCTTCTCCGTTGGTTACGCAATTTCGAATATGCCCGTGTTTTGAATTGTTGCCTCAAGTCTTCTACGTACTCGTGTTCTTCTTTCTCGTGCGTCTCCTGCTGCGTCTTTCTTTTTGTTCTCGTCTAAGTCTTTTTTGTCTTGCGTCTTCTTCTTGTCTTAAATAGACAAGACTCCTATTCTTGGTAAACAAGTAAACAAGTACTAAACATAATTTAGAAAACTAAATAAAATCGTAAACACAATCTATGAAACAAATTTAGTATCCTAATTTATTTTGAGCCCAAGAAAGGCAAATAACTACATAAGGAAAATAAGGAAAAAAATTGCCAAGAATAAAATTCTCAACAATCTCCCTCTTTTGCCTTCCTGGACAAAATAATCTAGACGCATGAAAATGTTCAAAAGACTAATAACTCCCCCTAAACAAACAACCACTGTTCAAAAATACAAACCATCATCAAAAATTATTTTTCAAACACAAATAACATAAAGAATTAACGGGTACGAGTCCTCTTCGATCGACGAGGAGAAGTCCCGTCATTCCTAACCTTTCTCTTCTTCAACTTCCTCTTCTTCAAACTGCTCTTTCTCTTGTTATTATCCACATCCTTATCAGCATCGCCTTCCTCAGCCAAAACAGCATTGTCTCTATCACCATCATAGCCAAACGCATCACCAGCGTCGTCACTCTCTCCACCATCTCCACCTTTTTGGTCAGAAAGCAAAAGGGCTTCCACAAACGAGTCACGAAGAGCATGGAGCTACCCAACTTGAGCTTGGAGCTGATTAATATGCTGATTAAGAAACGCCACTTGAGCGCGTACCACCGGAGTAGAAAACTGGACGATGTTAGTACTTGTGTTACCAACACCATAAGCACCATCAGTCCTAGCTAGCGCCTGCCATAGAAGATCAACCACTCGTGCTCCAGTCGTGTGCTAACCTCATAGAGAAAACCACTCCAGCTCTCCAATGAACACGTCATCCTCAGAAGGCTTAAAACCTTGATTTTCCAGAAGGCCAAAAATGAGGGATGGGAAACAAAAGGAGGAGGTTGCTCTAGTTGTAGCAAACCGATTGACTGCATCAACATGTTGGCCAAAATTGAACTCGATACCACATCCCAGTTTGAACAGAAACAAAGCCTAAGAGCGTGTGAAAATGGTAGTGTCCTTGGTCGGAAACCTAGTTGTAGATAGCCACCTTATGCAGAACAGAATATAGAAAAGACAACCGCGTGCTGGGCAATTGCTCACGCCACTTCTTAGTCAAACCACCAGACAAAAAATCGACCACCTCATTCATGTCATCAACCGTCGAATCACCATAATAGTTCTCAGTTCCAAACAACTCATCAAATAAAGCAGGAGTAAAAGATTAAATACTTCCACGCATAAACACTTTACCATAGTTTACAAACTTGGGATCAACTATGGAAGGGAGCATATTGGCATAGAACTCTAGCACAACATTACGGATGAAATGCATGGCAGTTTAAACTGTAGAATACAAACCTTTGTGATCAAAGAAAGCAATCAGGTTCTACCGTTTGAAATATCGACTGGGATTCGGCGCTTATCGATCATTTCTCGAAGATGGTAGCAGGAAAACAGCTTCTCTGCCTCATTGGTCAGGAACATGGGTGAAACTGGAACCATGTCTTCTATCTCAATAGCCTGAA
Organism: Phtheirospermum japonicum; assembly: GCA_014905375.1. Lineage (NCBI taxonomy): Eukaryota > Viridiplantae > Streptophyta > Magnoliopsida > Lamiales > Orobanchaceae > Phtheirospermum > Phtheirospermum japonicum. Next base: position 2,062,099 of record BMAC01000078.1, read on the forward strand.
CAACAATGTCAGCGAAATCACCAGAAACTTGTTCAGATGCAGCAGAGGGGGACGATGCACGTTCAGGAGCAATAGCAGTAAAATTGGAGGTAGATGAGGAGACTAGAGTAGCGGCAGGTGATGTCAGGTTCGGTAACACATCACCAGAACCATCACAATTATCTGAGTAGTTGTAGGTGAGGTTAGAGTGGGTGACACGCCACTAGAAGCATCACCCATATTCTGAGCAGCTTTGGCCTTCTTCTTGTTGGATTTAATGGTACACAGGATCTTAGAGAGACAAAACACATCATCGAAATCAGAAGAGTACTCATACTCAGGCTCAGGCTCAGGTTGAGCCATGTTGAAGGGAGTCAAGGGTGGATCAGACACTAACGGGGTGGATGAGCTTGCAACCTCGCCTATGAAGAAATCAATAATCTCATACGGGGGATCAGAATAGCTGGTTTCAATAGAGGCCGACGAGAATTTAATAGAGGCTGTCGGATTTTTCTTGTCAGCCAAGCGCACGGTTTGCTTCCGGTGAGGTGTAGTAGACTTTGATAACCGTGGGGTGGACGTAATCATCGGTGCGGCAACATTCTTAGGCATTACGTAATCATTATCATCCGAGTCCGCCATGAGCGTAATGTCCTCAGCCAAATTCATGTGCTCAATGGGCACATGACGCCTCTCCCCTGCTTGACTCTTTAAGATGGCTGCCGAAATTATTCCCGAGAGAATATTTCAAAGCCGGCGTGATCGTTTCAAGGCAGGATTCCCAACTGAACCAAAAACCTACGAAATATAAGGCAAATTCGGGGGGTTGTCCACATTAATCTCGTGACCCTGTTGCCCGGGAAAAACTTGAACCTCCAAAATAGTGTCGGAGGCAGCCATGACAGAGATCAATTCTTGAGGATTGATCGGAGGCGGGTTTACAGCGGCGGTTTTGGTTGGTGACAGGTTTGGTGGTACAACACCACTAATTTCCTCGCATATGTCCATGGCTATGAATCTTGGCATATTCACCTGATCCTGTTCACCTGGCGGCGTACACCCGCCGATAGCTCAGGAATTTTGCTCGGGAAAGGTGAATTCGACATTCTGCAATTAGAGATTTTGGGGAAAAAAAGAAAAAGAACACAGAAGCAAGTGAAATCAAAAGAGAGAAATAATAGCCGTTGGAGTATTGAGTGCTAATGGCAGAAAAATTAAGTGAGAAGAAGGGAGACGGTAAAAATCCCTAACCTTTATAACCTTCAAAAGTGACCATTGCAGGGAGAGAGAAGGTAACAATTAAGAGAATAGAAAAATCCCTCTACTATCACAGCTCCTGATTTTATACCCCAAAATGATTTCTTTCCTTAAATATACACCCACTCCTCCTTAAAATAGGACACACAATCTTAGCCTAACTAAACCACTATCTCAATTTTGGAAAATAAAATTCATAGATCCGGGCTACAAATTAATCTGAGATAGAGCTAGATTTTTATAAACCATCACCATAGTTGAACAAATTCTTTGCAAAGCGACATTTCACTCGTCAAATTAACCCTTTATTACATGTCCAATCCTCCGATTATAACACCACTGAAACACTTGTTTAACAAGATTCACAACAAGATCAAGAGGATTCAGGGAAAGATGCAAGCACAAGCAACAAAACACAAAGAAAAATGGCATCCTCACAAAGTATGAATGTCCTAACTGATGCCTAAAATCATGACCTAAAAAAAAATAAAAATACAGCAATTGATTTAGGGGACATGATCAGTATGTGATGACATTATAACTAACATTGCTCTAGGTGAAGTCAATGAAAACAGACCCCTTAACCCAAGTTAATGACTACGTCAAAATCACTCAAGAGGGTGAGAATTAAAGATTGGACTTTATCCAGATATTTATTATCTTTTCAGTAACTTGAGAAAGAGACTTACTTATCTTTAGCAATTACTATAATATTAACACCCTTTGTTCTTGGACCTGGGAGAAAATTAGTTTTTGCGGGAATGTTTCACAATCACCAAAACAAAGAGGCTAGTCTTTTTGCCATCACTTTTTATTACAACACATGAACTTTCTGCACTTCAATCAATTGTATGAAAATGAAAATAAAAATGCATGCAAAAATATACAGATGTCACGACTGATGACAGTTTAGGTGTCATGACATCAAAACTAACACTGACTTAGACAATGCACATTCCGAGATCTCTTCTCAAACGAGAGAAGGTCTCTATATCTAATGACTTTGTGAAGATGTCAGCAAGATGATTGTATGTTCCCCTATACTCAAGACTAACTATCTTCCTCTCAACCAAGTCATGAATAAAGTGGTACCTTATGTCAATGTGTTTGATTCGTGAGTGCTGGACCGGATTTTTTGAGATATCAATGGAACTGGAATTATCACAGGGCACAGTCAAAACTCTACTATGTAGACTGTAGTCCTCTATCATTTGGTTCATCCACAATAACTGTGTGCAAGCACTTCCAGCTATACCATGAGATAAGGTTATTACCCAATAAAAAACAAACAACCCCCTCTAGTACTCTTTCTATCCACAACATTCCCAGCCCAATCCGAGTCCGTATATCCCACAAGTTCAATACTAGTTTCCTTAGTATACCAAGCACCTAAATCACTTGTACCATCCATATACCTAATGATTCATTGAACATCTTTCAAATATGATTCCATAGGATTTGATTGGTACCTAGCACATAGACACACGTTATACATTATGTCTGGCCTGCTAGCCGTCAAATACAAGAGACTTCCTATCATACTCCTGTACAAGGTGTTATCAACACTAATACCAACATCATCTCCAGACAGTTTCATGGTTTTACCTAACGGTGTTTTCTTATATGTCTCATTTTCCAACCAAAATTTCTTAACAAGATTCTTAGCATATTTGGACCGAGAGATAAAAATTCTGTTATCCAACTGTTTAATTTACAACCAAGAAAGTAAGAGAGATTACCTTCCATGCTCATTTCGAATGTATTAGACATTCTCGTAATAAACTCACTCACTCACCTTGTGAAACCAATCGTGCCTTATTTCTCACAACATTGCCCGCCTCGTCCATTTTTTTTTTGAAGATCCACTTCGTACCTGTTACATGTGAGTTTTCTGGACGAGGAACTAAGTCCCAAACATTGTTTTTAGCAAATTGATCCAAATCCTCTTGCATGGCCCTTGTCCATAATTTATCATTAAGAGCATCCTCTACACATTTTGGCTCTGTATTAGAGAGAAACAAGGATTCTCTAATTTTAGAACAGTTAGTAGATAAACAAACAAACCTCACCATCTCCTTGAAGTTTATTTGTCGCTTTGTTGTATTTCTTTCATCGAGATCCCCAATGATTTGATCTGTAGAATGGTTCCTATGAATTCTCAAGGGAATATCCCTCTGATGTAAGTCAATATGATCAGTTGGATCATCCTCATCTGAATCTGAATCTGATTTTGGAGCATCCTATATTGGTGTCATGTCACCAGAACTATCACCACCTGCATCTTCATTTTAAACACCTGAAATTTCATCTACACCAACCGTGATATTATCTTGAGGATTCTGATTATAAACAAGATTATTATCCTCGATAGGTTTAACACCACTAATCATATCATCAAACTTGACATTGATTGACTCAATCATGCAACGCGTCCTAAGATAAAACATTCTATATGCATGACTATTTTGAGAATATCCCATGAAAATACATTTATCACTTTTTGAGTCAAGTTTTTCAAGATGATTCATATCATTATGCACATTGCAAATACACCCAAAAACATGAAAGTAGCTCAAATTCGATTTTTTCCCAACAACAGTTCATAGGGAGTAACACAAGACCCTGGTCTAAAATACACCCTACTAATTATGTGACATGCAGTATTCATAGCTTTAGCCCAAAAATTTTTTGCAATGCCATTAGAAATGAGCATAGTCCTAGTCATCTCTGCAAGAGATCTGTTCTTACGTTCGACTATCTCATTTTATTGGGGGGGTGATAGGTGAAGAGAATTCATGACTTATACCAACTTTGGAACAATAGTTTGAAAAAGATGCATTCTCAAACTCTTTTACATGATCATACCTAATTCTACCAATACTCACACCAAAACGAACACATACCTTTTTTGCAAGCTTTTTAAACGCTTCGAAATCCTCAAATTTTTCTTTTAAAAACTCTACCCATGTAAAACAAGAAAAATCATCTACAATCACAATTACATACTTCTTACCACCAAGGATTTCTACTTCAAGTGGACCCATAAGATCCATATGAAGAAGTTCGAAACAGTTTGATGTAATGAGACTTTGTACGTTTGGATGAGATACCCTAACCTGCTTCCCTTTCTGACATGCCTCGCAGACTGGAATGATTTTAGTGTTAAGTTTAGGTAGTCCATTCATAGCTTCCTCCTTGTCCAATCTTTCCAACATCTTGTAATTTACATGCCCGAGCTTTTGATGCCATACCTCGGCATCACTCAATTGAGATAGCTTGCAGAACACATCATCGTTGATTTGGTAGCAATTTTTGGTGGTCCTCTGACCAGTAAGGATACATGCATTGCCCTCGTTAAACTTCACACTTTTCATAAGTGAACTTGACACTGCAACCACCATCGCACAGTTAACTTATGTTTATAAAGTTCGTGGTTAATCCTTCAACTAGAAACACATTCTCAAGATTTGCAATACCAAGAACATGAAGCGTTCCTTGGCCAATGATTTGGCCATATGCACCTCCACCATAGGTCACCTTTCCTACATGAAATTTAACAATGTTTGAGAGAAGATCTTCTTAGTCGGTCATATGTTTAGAGAACCCACTATCGATATACCAAGCTCCAGAAATGTTAGATTTCAAAGATGAGTAGATCATGCTGCATTTGATCTTGTTCTTTTTTACCAAGAACTGTTTGATTCTGGTGTCAATTTTTTTTTAACAACACGGAAATCATCATGGAATTCAGCAGACAGCTTCGACCTTTTAAACTGATTTTATTTTCCATTAATCTTCCAGCAGAAAGGTCGTATATGACCTCGTTCACCACAGCGATGACACACATATTTCCTTCTTCTCCTCTTGTGGCGTTTGGTCGTCTCCACTTTTTAACTTGATTCTGGTTTTTGATGAACAGGGTATCCAATCCCGTGTTTCAAAGAATCGGGGAAACTCAATTCTAGAATTTCGTCAAGCTTAGCCTTGACCTTGTTGAGGTTTGTGAGAGTTTCTTGGACCTTCTTGAAATCATTCTTCACTCGTTCTAGCTCAGCATCTTTCCTCCTGAGTGCTGACTCCAATCGAATAATCGTATTTTGTTGATCATCCTTCTCCAGAGTTAGTTCGTCAACCTTGATCATAAGAGCCCTGACCCTGAGTATTTGATTTCCCCAGCTGGCAATTAATTCTTCATACTCGATGCTCAGCTTCTCTTACCTGTCAAGTTCAACTTCTGCATTTAAGCACCAGGTGTTGGTTTTGATGTTACCAACACGAATGTCGTCATCCCACACAACGTTAACAAACAGAGCTAGAAAGGATTTTAGAGTGTCAAAATCATTATCCTCTTCATCGAACTCTTTCGCAATCAAGTTCTTCTTCCTCAGAGTATTTTCACATTCATTTTTATAATGTCCCCAACCTTTACACTCATGACATTGAACTTCATTAAGGGGCTTTGGCGAGGTAGAGGTTTTAGACTCCATAGGTGAAGACTAAAATCTGGAAAGTGTATGTCCTAAAGATTTTGGTGTTGGCGTCTCTGACTTAGATTTTGAGTACGACCCTCCAATATTGTTTTTCCTCTTCAAGTACTTGTTAAACCATTGAGACATAAGGGACACTTCTTCATCTCCAAGTGTGGTAGTTTCACCCCTCCAGTAGCACTCTCCAATCAACATTCTTCTCTTTTGAGAAACATTCTTCTCTTTTGAGTTGGAACCAAGATGTTCCATCTCAAACGTCTTGAGTGAGCCTACTAAAGTATCGAAGTCTAAACCGTTTGTGTCCTTTGCTTCTTCAATAGCTACCAATTTGATACTGAATTTCTTCAAGATGGATCTTAGCAGTTTTCCCACAAGACGTGAGTTAGTCACTGGTTCAAGAAGTTCTCCGCACTCATTAGCAATATTAGAAAGTCTCATAGCATAGTCCATGATAGACTCTTTCTTGTCCATCCCCATTGACTCAAAAGTAGACGTCAACATCCTTAGTCTAGATTTCTTGAAACTTGTAGTTTCTTCACACACCCTCTGCAACGCATCCCATTCATCCTTTGCTGATTCGTATTTTTTGATAACTTTATAGTATCTTGAATCAACATAGCCACAAAGAGTGTTGATTGTCTTGGAGTTCCAATTCGATAGGGCAAGTTCATCAGCTGTCCATTCTTCTTCTTTCTTGATGATGGTATCACCGTCAACATCAGTAATACGTGGCTTCTCCCATCCAGCCAGAATGGTTCTCCACTCGTTCATCCATATTCTTGATGGGCCGCCTCATTCTTTGTTTCCAGAGGGAATAATTCTCTCTAGTAAGGATCGGAGGTCGCGGATTTTCTTGAGCATCCATATCACCTAAAATAAGGATCAGTATACTTAGAATGTTAAGTAACCCGCTCTATATGCCAATTGTTAATTCGTAGGTCTATGGATGTTATTAAATAACTATCAGTGAACAAACGTTAGTTCTGGTGTTAAAACACCTGAATTAACATCAAATAGTTTATGTGAATAAAGGCAGCGGAATAATCAAAATAATCTGAACACAGCAGTTTAAATTTCGTTCGTAAGAAAATGTGCTTACGAACTTGGGTATAAAACCCAAAAACTATATTACTTTAATTCTTTCAAGATCAAGTAAAAAAAATAAAGTAATATATAAAAAACACTAGTATATCAACACTTGATACTAAAATACTTGTGGCGACAGTTGTGATGATGATCTTCTCCGTTGGTTACGCAACTTCAAAGATATCCGTGTTTTGAATCGTTGCCTCAAGTGTTCTATGTGCTCGTGTTCTTCTTGATCGTGCGTCTCCTTGCTGCGTCTTTCTTTTTGTTCTCATCTAAGTCATTTTTGTCATGCGTCTTCTTCTTGTCTTAAATAGACAAGACTCCTATTCTTGGTAAATAAGTAAACAAGACTTAAACATAATCTAGGAAACTAAATAAAATCCTAAACACAATCTAGGAAACAAATCTAGTATCCTAATTTATTTTTAGAAAAGAAAGACAAATAACTAAAATTGGAAAATAAGGAAAAAATTGTCAAGAATAAAATTCTCAACAATTTGCATATCAAACAAGAACGTTTTGCAATCAAGTAAATAATTTTCGTCATCAAGTAGAAAATCTTCAGACATATAGTAAGAAATCTTCTAGCCAAACAAAACTTTGTTAAAAAAAGTTATCGGTAAAACGGCCACCCTGCTACCCAATATATTAATATTATTATTATTACAATATTAAGGCACCATACTCACACCCCCTGCATTTACATCTATTGATCTACTAATATTTATAACATGAAATTGATCTAATGGTTCTTATTATATGAAGAGTGGTGTCTTCACAGCACCGTAAAAGCTCCTATTAATATATTATTATTGATTAATTTTATTACTTTTCTTTTTCATAGTAAAAGAGTCGTGGTATTTTCATGTCATAGTTTTAGACTATTTCACCAAAATAAGGGACTATTTAACTTGAAATTGAATATATGACTGATTAGCAAATGTACTTCTATTTTGAGGACTATTTAATAATTTTCCAAAAATAATATGTTCCATGAGTAAGGTATCACAAAATTGGAGGTCTCACTGACATATTTGATTATGTGCTTTACAACCTTCACATGGTTTTTCTTAGGATCAGATTAGTATCTAGCACAAACACCTACACTATTACACAAAATAGGTCTAATAACAGTCAAATACAATAAACTACCAATCATGTTTATGTAGAGTCTCTAATCTACAGATGTTCCTTCATAATCCTTAGAAAGTTTATTATGTCTTTCTGTGTGAGTGTAAGGATGTTTGTCATTCTCAAGAACAAAAATTTTCACTAAAACCTTAGCATACTTGAATCGAACTTTTTAACACTTCCTTTTTATTAAAATAAAAAGCTCGTTCGCAAGAGAACGAAGCGTTTATAAGTGATAAGTTGACTCGAGTTGAATATCTTGAGGAATGACAATCGGAGTTAAAAACGTTCATTAAGACACACAGATTATCTAAACACGCGATCAAATAAGTTGGTTGTTTATTTGTTATGAAAGCTAAAAATAACGATCAACACGAATACTAAATTAAGCAAGCATACTATCGACAATTCTTAAGTTTCAAAAGCTTTCGATGACAAGAGAATTGAAATAGCGAGAATGAACCAAACGTGCTCGATCAAATGACTAGAACTAAAATATACAAGAAAATCAGCTAAAATCCAAAGAACGATGAATCAAATAAATAAGAATGCCCAAATGATAAAATCACCAAATTAATTCACAAACTAAATCAAATAAAAACAACACCAAATCATTCAACTCAACAAGATCCAGAATCAACACAAGTCGTATTACAAAAAATAATAATTTAGAATTCTCAAAACAATTCCAACAATTATACTAAGAGATTACCCTAGCGCATAAGAATACGAGTTGCAGGAAAATAAGCCAACGAGCTATGGAAAGCTGGATTCTTGATCTCTAAACACTAGATCATTCAAGAACAAGAATGAAAAGTAGCAAATTCAAAGAAAGATGATGCAAGAATGAAAAGAAGAATTCAAATGTTCGAAATCATGGAAACTAGGGTTTCTAAATGGTAAGTGTCTGGTTCTGGTCGGGTCTGATGTCCAACTGAAGAGAGACAATGTTTAAATAGTGTTGGACGAGGAGGGCATCGTGGTAAACTCGTGTGAAAATGATGATCGTCGATCGAATTTCAATTTGCATCGATCGACGACATCTCTAGCATCGTCCTCCATCGATGCCAGTCGTCGGTCGGTGATGGCGTGTGGCTCTTGGCGTGTCGATCAACCAAGACTGTCGACTCTGCTGGTGGGTGCCCGTCGATGTCGCGTCAATGGGCGGCGTCGATCAATGGATGCTGGATAACCTCGGCACGCCAATCGATAGTTGCTTTCGATTTCGGCGTCGGTGCTGCATTGACGGACGGCATCGATGACACGTCGATCGACAGAAGCTCTAGTCCCTCGTCTGGTTTTTATCATTCTGAAGCTGCAAATAGTCAATTAAACGAAACTAGAATGACAACTTACAAAATGAGAGGGAAAAGGGGGTAAACGGGATAAAAATGAAACGACCTACAAAAATACTAAAAGGGAGAAAAATGAGAGGAAAATGATCTAAAACCGGTTATAACACATAAAACAAAATACAAAAACAAACAGAAAACACACACAAATATGTACGAATCAACTCCCCCACACTTACCTTTTTGCTTGTCCTCAAGCAAAATCGAATCTAGACGTAGAAGCTAGCCACCCGATGAACTTAACCACTAATTCATTCAAGTGATTTGATAAGTTAATGCATTAAATCGACTCGAAACTCAACTAAAAGAACGACACAATACGTTGAGATAAGAAATTTAGAATTTCTTCCGAACGCCTAAAAGTAATGTGTTGCCCTCCATATACGCCCCCCATACATGTCTCGGCCAAAGTCTATTCATGTTCAAACCGCTAAGTTTGCACCCGACTAACCCAGTCATCTATACACCTCTTTAAAAATAAAATCTAAAAAAATGAAAATAAAAATGTGTACAAAGGTTGCACAACTTATTATAAGAACTTCACTCTTACAAGGATTTCTCTTCTTGTACTTTTTTTCTTTTCTTTTTTCATTTTTTAGTACTCAATTAACGAGTTACTTAACGATCACATATTTATAATACAATCCAAGATAGATGTCTTGCGGCCCGGCACAGCTCCCGTGCATTCGCCCAGCGCCTGCGCGCGCCTCTTGCCATGGCCTCGCGCGCAGCGCTCGCCAGCTCTCGCCGGCTCTCACCATTGCCTCCGCGCGCAGAGCTCGCCAATGCTTTACTATGCCTCGCCACCTCTCGCCAACCTACCGACGCCAGCGGCCCATCCACCTTCCGAGCCATGAGCACCTAAGCTCGGCAATTGTTGAGCCACCTTGAGCCCAAATCAAGCCAATTCGAGCCAAATCAGCCCAGGGTCGAACCAATTTGCTAGGAAGGTCAACACGGTTCAATTTTGGTCAAAACCGGTCATTTTGGCTAATTTGGCCCATTTAAACACAATTAAACTTATTATAAATAGAACCTCACTCTCATTTTTAAAAAAAAAAAAACCTCCTCCCACCCAAGTTTAGGTTTGGGATAATTTTATTTCTTCTAGATTTAGTTTTCAAGTTTTTTCTTGGGTTTGTAAGCTCAAGAA
>BMAC01000078.1:2072954-2109489 GCA_014905375.1 Phtheirospermum japonicum
GTGTTTAAATGGGCCAAATTAGCCAAAATGACCGGTTTGACCAAAATTGAACCCGTGTTGACCTTCCTAGCAAAATTGGTTCGACCCTGGGCTGATTTGGCTCGAATTGGCTTGATTTTGGCTCAAGGTGGCTCAACAATTGCCGAGCTTAGGTGCTCATGGCTCGGAAGGTGGATGGGCCGCTGGCTCGGGTAGGTTGGCGAGAGGTGGCGAGGCATAGTAAAAGCATTGCGAGCTCTCGCGCGCGAGGCAATGGTGAGAGCCGGCGAGAGCTGCGAGAGCGCTGCGCCGAGGCCATGGCAAGAGGCGCGCCGCAGGCGCTGGGCGAATGCACCGGAGCTGTGCCGGGCCGCAAACTCGGCAGCCAGCAGGCGCTGCTCGGACACTGGGTAACCCAGTGTCGGCAGTTTGGCAAGCGTTGGCAAGCCACGACGAGCATTCCAGAAAGTTTGGCCATTTTTGAACTTGCTCTTGGCTTGAATTTTGATCCTTAACGCCTTGGCCTATAAAATAGGAATTGAACATAAAAACCCAAGAATTTCACCAACCTAAAGGTAATTGAACCCATTCAACCAAATTACACCTGTAATGCTTTCATTTCTCATTTCTAATATAAAATCATCAAGAAACACGAAAAACAATAAAACAAGAAAAACGACCTAAAAAACTAACGAAAAACGACTCAAAACTACTAAAATCAATACAAAAATCTATCTAAAAACACAAAGAAAAATACAACAATTACATACAAAACAACTACCCCACACTTATCGGTTTGTTCGTCCTCGAACAACAAAAATAACCGAGTGTGTACATGCAATGAACATTGTGTGAAATGAAAGATCCTTGTGTTTATCCTTATTAATATGATGAAAGTATCAACATAAACTCGTTATCGTCAAGCATTGGTCGTTTTACTCTTTCTCAAATGCAAGCCAAATTGATGTCTTCCTCTCTATAGGAATATTGAGAGTGTTCGCTCAATTTGCTCAAGTGTTTAGTATATAGGACATGTTTACTCTCAAGTCGGACAATACATGCACCTTGTCAAGATTTCACAAATCGGATGCTCAAAATTGCTTATAGTACATGACCAAATAAGAATCGAAAGAGGTCTTATTATGGGTTTTAATGTTGGATCTTTGGTAAGGTATGGAACATTTGGATATAGTGTCTAACACACGATCAAACGCGATCAATAACACATAAAATCCTAATTTCTAAAACCGGAAGCTTATGACCGGTTCACCCTTCCCAATTCATCAAGCTTTTCATTCGAAACCCTTTCGTCGTACACACTCTTTCCCAACGTTTATTTCACAACACTTAGAAGCTTTTTGAATTTGCTTCTTTTTACTAAACTTAGCCTTTTGAATTAGGCCGCACGCTTTATCACTTTTCGTGATTTTCATTGGAGTATTATTCTTCTTCTCTTCTTTCTGTGTATAAGCAACTCAAAATCCGAAACCCACAATCGATTTCCCTCACATTTCTCTTCAACTAACAACATACCCTCTCACCTCACAATTTATGAAGATACAAGAGCTAAAACGGGCTCGGCTAACAAGAAACGGGATAAAGGCTCAAGGGGGATCGTTTGGGATTTTTAAAGTATCTTAAATTTATGTATATGGCTGGAACAAGGGTGATGTATGTGCCTCGAGGTCATTATTGAATCCAATCATGTACGATCAAAATCAAACCTACTTAATGCAATTTCCATAAAAATACAAGCAAGCCGATAAATCACACAAGGCTACTCACTAGTTTGCACCGAATTTGGGAGCAAAATCAAAAGAGCTTTTAGGGCTTTGCAATCTTTTCACGAGTAAATGTTGATTATATATATATAGGCGGGATGGACGAAGCACAAAAATTCAACCCCTCACACAAGAGGCCATAAACATGCAAAAACCCGACAAGTAAACTATTCAAACTTTCAAGCATGTGGAGTTGTTCAACAATGTAATAAAGACACAAACGACACAAAAATCGACTCAACCATATAAATGCACAAATAGTAAGCGTTACTTTGCCAAGGCTCGAGTTAAGAACAACAAATCATGCTTGACAAAAACCGGGACCCTAACCACCTACCCACCCCACACTTAAACCATGCATTACCCACATTTTAATGAATACCAAGTAAAAGTAGGGGTAAGAGAAACTTCCTTAACCGAGCGAGTTTTGTTCGAGCTCGGTGGGGCCCACCTAGGCATCTAAGCAATCCAAGAAAAAACCGAGCATGGCTAGTATCTCCTGGCTTCATGAACGTTACTAACTTCTCAAATCGCCCAAGGTTGAATTCAAAAAACCAAAACTAGAAAAAAAAATCATATAGAATTCAAAAACACAGGAAAATATGTACATAAACCCAAACAAAACGAAACTAAAGACCAAAAAGGACCCAAAGACAACTCGAAAATATTTTATTTAGTTGTCAATTTTTCAAATGTTTTTTGATTTTCATTTTAAGAAGAAAGAAAATAAAATAAATAAACGAGAAGAACTTGGGTTGCCTCCCAAGAAGCACTTGTTTTACACCATTAGCTTGACGTACTCCCTTTTGGTCAAGGTGGAAAGATCACGGGAGGATCCACCAACACAATCTCCTCCTTGTCGGGAGGATCCACTCTTTGGAACGTCCTTGGCGCATTGCATAGCTCAAATAAGATCCGCCAAAAAGTAAACGTTCCAAATGGGCAATTGAAGCTAGTCTCGGCTTGGTCCTTGAGTGGAATGGTGGTTTTGAAGTGCCCCAATGACTCATCAAAAAAGTAAAAGGAGTAATGGCCGGCTAAATCTTCCAACCTTCGTTCGATAGATGGGGGAGGGAATGATCTCTCTTGGTAGACACATTTAACTTCTTAAAATCGATCAACGTCCTCCAACCCGTTGAAGCCCTCGTGGCCAACAACCCTCCTTTTTCATCCTCAAGAACTAACAAGCCACTCGTCTTGGGCACCAAGTCAATGGGCTTCACCCACTCGCTTTTGGACATCACGAACATCAAGACCTCCAATAACAACCTCCACATCCTGGCTCTCACCATATCTTCAAGACTCGAATTCAAAGAAATAACTCCCTCAACCGCTCCTGGTATCCAATCAATAGAACCCTTAAGAATTGTAAACCCTTCAACCATCCTCTCCTCCTTTTCCTCTCGATGCAAATTTGCAAGGATAATAATCGACTTGCTCTCCTCTTCCTCCTCAAAATAATCGTTATTTTATTCAATCTTATCATCAATAACCCCCACCTCCCCATCTAAAAAGTCGACGTTGCCCTCAACGACACATAGAGAATCATCTACACACAAACCGGGGCCATATAGAGGCACAACAGGCTCATCATTAAGAACGAGGGGTTCATCATCCTTACAACACTCCTCAAAATAGGATTCCCGGATAATATCTTCCACAATGCTCCTATCCTCCATATAAACTCGTTTGACCAAACCTTCGATCATGTCCATATATATCCAATTGATAATAGAACTTTTTGAAAGAGAAAGAAAAGTGAGGTCCACGGGAGTGGAATCAAGAGGAGTAAGAACACTCGGGATTGAAAACACCTCCTCCTCCGACGATGAGATGACCGTATTATCAACCACCCCACACTTATCGAGGATAGTATCGAGTGAGTCCGACGCTACGGGAAATGATTGCATAGCGAGAATGAGGGTCAGATTAGAGGGTGGGTTAGGAACATTCACTAGGACAAGTGGGCCCACGGGAAGAGTAACAAGAGTATTATGAGTCGGTGGTGGAGCAAAAGATGGCATAGCACAAGCGGGTCCCACTTGATATTCATGAACCTATACACGTCCTCCGAAAGAGGCATCGACGAGTTGAATAAGGGAAGTGAAAGGCAAGACTCGGTATCATGACCACACGTTCCACACCATGCACATCCCACAAAAGGTGCGGATAGGGGGGCCACTTGCGATATTGGAGCTCAGACCTCCAAAATACTCATAAGCCTCGAGATCACAAGAGGATAAAGAATTTATTACCTTAGAATACGTCGGTGGAGAAGATTTTGGCTCGGGAGGATGAAATATCCCCAAAAAGGGTCGGTTAAAATCTCCCATGGTGTGGATATGGGGTGCATCGGAGCTCAAACATCCAAAGTACGCATAAGCATCGAGATCTTGGGCATTAGTGGTGGCACCAACTGGGTCTTGATTGAAATTGGAAGTACGAGAATCGCCATACGAGCCGGGATTCAGATTTCCACCACCCACATTTCCACTCGAATACATATTCGGCATATGATTGACATTATAATTGGGGGGGGGGGGGGGGGGGCTCCATACAGGCGGAAATTGGGCTTGGCGTATTCGGATAATATTGTGGAGCATCATAGCCATACGGGTCGGAAGTAGGGGATTGCATGATCAGATAGGAATTTGGAGCTTGCACGTTTGGATATGAATATGGAGCTTGCATGTTCGGATAGGAATTTGGAGCTCCATAACCACCCACGGACCCATTCACGCCAAAGAAACTATCAAACCTGACATGGTTTGCACCATGCCAGGTTGCCCATAACCAAAACCACCATTGGCAACGTGGTTTACACCATGCCCTCCCACGTTTCCAAGGCCATTATACATCATTCCATTCCCGACATGGTTTGCTCCATGCCCTCCCATGTCTGGAATATATACACCAAAGCTAGAAGTACCTAACAAACTTAAAAAAAAATGTCAAATAACAAAGCAAGTTAAAAACACAATGAAACTACAACCAAATCGAAAGCCTTAACCAAGCCGAGTCGCAACAACACCATTTTGAAGTGTGGTTTTTAGTGGCTTTCAAAATAAAGGTTCTATTGGCTTGATATTATCGGAGATCGATTCGATTGTAAGAATCTATGTGTTTGTAGCTTGAAAAAATATAAGGACAATGAAAATAAAGCACTTAAAGCAAGCAAAAGCTAATGAAACATGTAAATAACTAGCTAAAAATGTAAAGTCCAAGTTGGTCTGATGCCTCGGTCGTATGCCTTCAATGAAAATGCAAGAAAAATCGAGAATTTAAGCAAGAACAAGCAATGTTTTCACCAAGTACAAGCATTCAAGAACAAGGTACAACTATGCATAAAAACTCAAATAATGCAAATTAGCAAAAATTGAAAGCCATGGATAGAAAGAGCAATGAAGTTTAAAACTTTATGAAAAATAACAAGCAACAAAGAGTAGATCTAAGATTCAACCTAAAACTATGCATGAAAATAAGATTCAAAATAAAGCATGTGAAAAACTCAAAATCAAGACAATCCAAGACCCGATCAATGATCTAGACGTGTCACGCATCTAGATTCCATAGCCAATTCTTAAGATCTAACATGAATTCAAGGTGCTAAGACAAAAAGCATAAAATGAAGAAAATGCATGAAACATATGAAATTACGTGAAATTAAACGATCTAGGCCTTAATCTAAGATCTAGATGTGTCACTCAACTAGATTCCATAGATGATTCACAAGATCAAGCACAAATTCTAATACCTAAGGCAAAAAGCATAAAACAAATGAAGCACAAAGCATGAAATTGAAAGAAAGCTTACTAAAATTAAAGAGAGAATCTAAAAGCTTGATTGAAATTGCAAGGAAATTACAAATCCAAGGGAGTACTTGAATCCTTCTTGAGCTTACAAACCCAAGGAAAAAGCTTTAAAATTAAATCTAGAGAGAGAAAATTATCCCAAACCTAAGCTTGGGTTGGAAGGAGGTGTTTTTTTATAAAATGAGAGTGATGTTCTATTTATAATAAGTTTAATTGGGTTTAAATGGGCCATATTAGCCAAAAAGGCTTGAAATTCCCAGGTTTGACCAAAATTTACCCGTGTTGACCTTCCTAGCCACTTGGCTCGACCCTGGGCTTGATTTGGCTCGAATTGGCTCGATTTGGTTCAAGGTGGCTCGACAGGTGGCTGGCCTGGGTGTGGCATGGGCGCGCACGGGATGGGCGCTCGCGTCGGCAGGTTGGCAAGAGGTGGCGAGCATGTTGGCGAGAGGTGGCGAGGCATGGCGAGCGCTGCGCGCGAGGCATGGCGAGAGGCGCCGAGAGCTAGCGAGCGCTGCGCATGGAGAGATTCACACGCAGGCGCTGGGCGGATCCACGGGAGCTGTGCCGGGCGCGCTTGGCAGCTTGCAGGCGCTGCTCGAACACTGGGTAACCCAGTATCGGCAACGCCACCCAGTGTCGGCAGTTTGGCGAGCGTTGGCGAGACACGGCGAGTATTCCAGAAAGTTTGGCCATTTTTGATCTTGCTCTTGGCTTGAATTTTGATCATTAATGCCTTGGCCTATAAAATAGGAATTTTGAATATAAAAACCAGAGAATTTCACCAAACCTCAAGGTAATTGAACCCATTCAACTAAATTAAATATAAAATCAACAAGAAACACAAAAAACAATAAAAAAAAAGAAAAACGACCTAAAAACATAACAAAAAAATGAGAGTGAGGTTCTATTTATAATAAGTTTAATTGGGTTTAAATGGGCCAAATTAGCCAAAAAGGCTTGAAATTCCTGGGTTTGACCAAAATTGACCCGTGTTGACCTTTCTAGCCACTTGGCTTGACCCTGGGCTTGATTTGGATCGAATTGGCTCGATTTGGCTCAAGGTGGCTCGACAATTGCCGAGCCTAGGTGTGCATGGCTCGGCAGGTAGCTGGGCTGGGCACTGGCGTCGGCAGGTTGGAGAGAGGTGGCGAGGCATAGTGAGCGGTTGCGAGCTCTGCGCGCGAGGCATGGTGAGAGGCGGCGAGCGCTGCGCGCAAGGCATGGCAAGAGGCGCGCGCAGGCGCTGGGCGGATGCACGGGAGCTGTGCCGGGCGCACTCGGCAGCCTGCGGGCGCTGCTCGAACACTGGGTAACCCAGTGTCGGCAGTTTGGCGAGCGTTGGCAAGCCACGACGAGGATTCCAGAAAGTTTGGCCATTTTTGAACTTGCTCTTAGCTTGAATTTTGATCATTAATGCCTTGGCCTATAAAATAGGAATTTTGAATATAAAAACCCAAGAATTTCACCAAACCTCAAGGTAATTGAACCCATTCAACTAAATTAAATATAAAATAAGCAAGAAACACAAAAAACAATTAAAAAAGAAAAACGACCTAAAAACCTAACAAAAAATGACTCAAAACTACTAAAATCAATACAAAAATCTATCAAGAAACACATAAAAAAAAAACAAAAAAAAAACAACTACATGCAAAACGGTACCCAAAGAGGTGAGGTACTAAACGAGCACGATATTTACAAAATGATAATGAGAGTTCATTGACTCCAATCTTGTGTTTCTAAGTGAAATTTACTACATTTTTTGATTTGCACATGGAGTTTTTAATGTCTCCAAATATAAAAAGAAAAATTACACAAAATCCTATAGATGGTATTTGAAAATGGAGCTAGTAGAGAGTATTCGACTTTTGAAATGAAACATTAATGGAACAAAACACTTCATAGGTTCTTTACACTTTATTCCCCACAATCACACTATTGTTGAACGAAAGTCTAAACAACCTAACCAAAGCATCTAACCACGTCACTTCGTCAAGGTTCCAGTCGATATAAATAAACATGACTTATATCAAATACACAAGCAATCATATAAAAAAGTTATTTGACATAGACAACCCCCCCCCCCCCACACACACACACACGTGCGCACACACACCTAAACCATATAATGTCCACATTGAAAAACAAACAAAACTAAGAGAAGTATGGTAAAAGGAAAAAGAGAAAGAGACGTCCCTATGATCGTTCTTTTGGTGATGAGCCAAGCACCAAATGATATTCGATGAGTGTTAAAGTTGAGGGGAGCCTACAAGAAACAAATAAATACAAAGGGGAAATATAAACTTTAGTTATTTTTAGAAATCGTTGGAAGGAGTGTCGTCGAGGTCCATCTCCGGCAGAGACTCCGTTGCATGAGAGGGGTTAGCTTTGGCGAAACACTCCTCGAGGCGGGAGAGATGAGCTTTGAGCTTCCGAAAGCTTCGATGATTGCTTTTGTGCTGAGTATCGTGATTTTTGTTGATTAGCTGAAGCCTATAAAACATCTCCGTCTGAAAGTCTCGATTTTCCTTGAAAAAATGATTCCAATCGAGGTTTGGGCCCAAATTGGTTAGTGGGGCCACCTCGTCATGCCCATCGGTGTGTCGTGACAAGAATCCACCCTTGCCTGGTGTTTTGCGCTTGGGTCGCTGGGGCACGTACCGCCGAGAGAATCGAGATCCTATGAGGCAAAAGACCATTCTCGCCTAAGTCAAACCAGAAGTGAGGGCGAGGCCGGTGATGAACGGAGTGAACAAGAGGTGCAGTGTTTTGCTTCCAGGCTTCTTCTCCATTGATATTGTGGAGTCCATTCAAGATTAGAGGGTAGAGTCAGGGTCAGTGATCATTTAGAAAGAACCAAAGCATGAAGAGCTCGGGCTTGGTCGCGTTCGTGGATTCTTCTTTGCACAACACCACGTGAGCTAGGATTTTGTAGGTGACGTACACGACATCATTATTAATCCTCATACTTGCATACTGGGTGCAATTTCCCAAATGTGCCCTTGTTATTTCCGCCCAAAAGAGACCGTCGTCGAATTCACCTTCTTGGGGGATCCGGTAAACGCCCTCACTCGGCAAACCAAACACCTCTCCATAAACACACTAGCTCACCTGAATCTCAACACTTCCCAATCGGCATGAGAATGTCTTATCGGCATAGACGTTCAAAGTGGAAAAGAACTCGAGCATAAGCTCGCAAGAAACTGGGTAGGTGCATTCGGGTGAACACCGCGCATACAAGTCCTTCGCTGTACCAAAGGACGTCGGCGTGGTGTTCCGAACCTTCTTGGCCCATTCCTCAGTTTCACTGATATCAATGACTTGATGGGTCACAAACTCCCAACCAGTAATTGACTCAAAGACTACCCCCCCCCCCCCTCCCTTTGCGTAAATTGGAAACGGAGCACCGTATTTTCTCGAGATACTTTTTCTTTTACCCGCCTGAGACAGTTTACGAGTATAGGATTGAACAAGGTTTGAAAAGAAAGGAAGATTGAAGTTTGTGTTCTTTGAGGACTTTTGTAGAACACTTGGCATGCGTGTTTCAAAAGGGAGGAATTTGAAGAATACTTGAACCCAAAGCACCCCAATCTCAACCAATATAACAAAGAAGAAGCCCCAAAGAGTAGGTTTACACAAATTACCTCAAAATTTTGACTCAAAATCGGAATTGTAACCCCCACCCCCCCCCCCCCCTTTTTGTCTAAGTTGGAGAAAAAGTGAGAAAATAAGGAGATGATGTTGGTAATTCTCCGGAATTAGGTGGATGTGTTTGGAGTGTTGCCGAAAAATGGAGTGAGTTGTTGAGAAATTGAGAAGAATATGTTGTGGGTTTGGAAGGAACAAGAAGAATAGAGGAAATTATAACCGTTCCTGCTTTTTTTGTGTTGAATGTGAAAAGTGAAGAAGAATGAAGAGGGGGGCGATTTTATTCTGGATGGGCTGGGTCAAAATACCAGAGTTTTAAGTCAGCAAACAGGACGGTTTTAGGTCGGCATCGATGGGCCCATTGATCAACAAGGGATCTATGGTCTAGATAGAGAGCTCGTCGGCTATGGGCTTCGATCGATGGAGCATCGAAGGGATAAACAGAGAGCTCGTCGACCACTGGCATTGATCAATGGAGCATCGACGGGATGGACAGAGAGCTCATCGACCAATGGCATCAATCTACAGAGCATTGTGATGGATAAAGAGCTCATCGACATGTTGTCGATTAGATGGTCGATCGACCCCAGCAGCAAAGTGGCATCGACTCCCCATCGATGCTGTCCGTCGATCGACGGACGCTTCCCTGTGCCTCTTTTTCGCTCAAATGATCAACATTCTTCAATCAGAAGTCCAGACCTCTGAGAATTCCCCCAACTGTACTAACAACAAAGGAAAACAAATCAAAACACAACAAATGCGAAACAAAGAAAGGTTAGAGAGAAGCGCTTGTTTAACGTCACTAGCTTGACGAATTCGCATCGTCTGGGTGGTAGACAGGTCATCGAGGGTTTCGGTCTCCTCACCTTAAATCACCCTCGCTCCTTGAAAATATGGTTTGACGCGATGTCCGTTGACTTGAAAATGCTCTTGGGTCTTCTTGTTGACCAGCCTCACCACCTCGTATGGCATTATGTCTTCATTTAGAAAGGGGCGACTCCATCATGACTTGAGTTTCCCGGGAAACAAACGTAGAAGAGAGTTGTACAGTAAAACTTGCATGCCGGATCTAAGGTCTTTAGTGAAGAGCTTCTTATCGTGTTGAATCTTCACTTTCTTCTTATGTATATTGGCATTCTTGTAAGCTTCGTTACGTATCTCGTCGAGCTCTTCAAGTTGTAGCCCTCACATAGTGTCGGCTTGCATCAAATCAAAATTGACCACTCGTATAACCTAATAGGCTCGGTGCTCCATCTCAACCGGAAGGTGACACGTCTTTCCATATACCATTCGATAAGGTTTTGTTCCCAAAACCATCTTGTACACCGTCCGTGACGCCCAAAGTGTGTCGATGATTTTAGCCGACCAATCTTTACAGCTTGGTTGAATGGTCTTCTCAAGAAGGGCCTTGATTTGCCTGTTGCTCATCTCGACTTGGCCCGAAGTCTGAGGATGATAAGATGTGTCCACCTTATGATTTATCCCATATCTTGTCATCAACTTTTTGAACGACTTGTTGCAGAAATGGGTGCCTCCATCGTTGATAATGGCCCTCGGGAATCCGAACCAACAGAAAATGTTCTCTTGCAGAAATTTGAGTACGAAATTGGCGTTGCATGTCTGGTGGGTATGGCTTCAACCCATTTAGACACACAGTCAATGACGACTAGGATGTACTCGTACCTAAAAGACGTCAGGAATGGTCCCATGAAGTCGATGCCCCACACGTCAAAAATTTCCACCACAAGATTGCTCGTCATTGGCATCTCATTCCTCTTGCAATATTTCTCGTTCATTTGCATCGGTCACAGGATTTGCAAAACTCGTGAGCATCCTTAAATAGCATCGTCCAATAGAATCCTGACTGGAGGACCTTGAAAGCAGCCTTTTGTCCTCTTAAGTGGCCGCCACATTATTCATCGTGTCAAATCAAAAAGATACTCTTTTGCTCATCCTCGGGAATACATCTTCGAATGATGACGTCTTTTCCAAAACGGAAAAGGAATGAGTCCTCCCAAAAGTGATTCCTACAAATCGAAAGAAATCTCTTCCGTTCTTGGAAGGATAATTTGGCCCTCAAATGGCCACAATCAAGGTAGTTAACAATGTCAGGAAACCAAGGGTTGGGGTGAGAAAAAATAGCATTTATTAATTCATAAGAAAATGAATCATTTATACGTTCATTCTCATGCACATTTCCCTCTACACTAAAATGAGACAAATGATCCGCCACAACATTTTCACAACCCTTCCTATCTCGAATTTCGACATCAAATTCTTGAAGTAAGAGTATCCATCGGATCAAATGCAGCTTACTTTTAGTTTTGTTAAAAAGGTGACGGAGAGCCGGGTGATCGCTATAGACAATGACTCTAGACCCGATTATATACGATCGAAATTTTTCAAGTGAAAAGACCACGGCTAAGAGTTCTTTTTCGGTGATGGTATAGTTTCTCTAAGCCTCATTCAACATAAGACTCGAGTAATAAATTACGCGGAGAAGACTACCTAGTCGTTGACCCAAAATGGCCCCCACCGCATCATTCGATGCATCACACATACTTTCAAAAGGAAGGGACCAATTTGGAGAACCGACCATCGGAGCTGTGGTCAATTTTTCTTTAAGTAAACTGAATACGTTTAAATATGACTCGTCGAATACAAAGGGCACATCAAGACCAAACAATTGACACAACGGGAGACTAATTTTGGAAAAATCTTTTATAAATCGTCTATAAAAACTCCATGCTCTAAGAAAATTCTAATGCCATTTATGTTCATGGGAGTGGGTAGACTCTCAATAACATCAGCTTTAACTTTATCAACCTCTAAACCCCTACTATACATAACATGACTAAGATCGATACTGCTCTTAACCATAAAATGACTTTTTCCCAACTCAAGAGTCAAATGGCTATCAACACAACGTTCAAGAACTTTAGAGAAATTATTAAGACAAGAAGTAAAGGATGAGCCGAATACCGAAAAGTCAACCATGAAGATCTCGAGGAAATAGTTGATCATATCTGTGAAAATGGACAACATGCAACTTTGGAAAGTTTTCGGCGCATTGCATAGGCCAAAAGGCATCCTTCAAAAATCGAATGTCCCGAATAGGCAAGTGAATGTCGTTTTCTTCTAATCTTCCGGGGCTATGGCAACTTGGTAATACCCGGATAGGCCTTCTAGGAAGCAATAATACTAATGCCCGGCTGACTGATCAAGCAGCTGATCGATAAATGGGAGTGGGAAGGGATCTTTCCTCGTAGTAGCATTGAGGTTTTTGTAGTCGATGCACATGCACCACTCGGTGGTCAACCTCATTGGAACGATCTCTCCCTTGTCGTTTTCTATAATTATATTTCCACCTTTCTTCGGAAACACATGAACGGGGCTCACCCATTCACTATCAGGCACTGAGAAAGAAATTCCCTCATCGATCAACTTGAAGATCTCTTTCTTCACTACCTCCGTCAAGTTCGGGTTCAAACGATGTTGACCGTCTCGAACCGGTTTCGTACCCTCCTCCAACACTATATGGTGCATGCACGTGGCTGGGCTTATCCCCATTATGTCCCTCAAGCTCCAATCTATGGCTCCTTAAAACTTTTTAAGAACATCGATCAAGGCCACCTCTTCTTCCCTCGATAATTCGGCAAAAATGATAATGGGCTTCTTTTTGCCTTCTTCAAGGAAAACATATTTCAGATAGCTCAAAAGGGGTTTGAGTTTGGCCTTCGGTTCAATGTCAGGTTTCTCACCTCCAAGCTTGCAAAGGTCAATCACCCCCTCAGAATTGGGCTGAAGCCAATCGTCGTCATCGGCGAGCCATGAGTTGCTGTCTTGAGTGAGAAAATCACGGATGATGGATTCTTCTTCGAGATTGTCTTGCACGAGCGGGGAAATGGGATCGATGAATTAACATTCGGCGTTCATGGATGAAGATGGTGTTGCATGGAAGTCGTGAATGGAGAGGTGGTCGACTCGTCTAAAACGGACAAGGTCATGCTGCCATTGTTCACATCTATGAGCGTATTGGTCATGGCCATGAAGGGTCGGCCCAACAGAATTGTATGCTCCTGGTTATCATCCCGCACCTCTCCAACATCCAATATCACAAAGTCAATGGTGACGATGAGGCTTCTGACCTGCACGAGTACGTCCTTGACAATCCCCTTAGGATACCGGATGAACAGATCCGCCAATTGAAGTCTCATCTTTATCGACTTGAGCTCACCTAGATCAAACTGCTCAAAAGTATAGAAGGGCATTAAATTGATCCCCTCCTAAGTTTGAGCATACCCCGAGTTTCTTTACTATTTCAGTGATTTTTATACAAAAACTCCCGGGGTCGCTTTCCTTAGGGAGAAGGGGATTGCGAAAGATAGCGCTTGACGCATTTGAAAAACAAAATTTTCATTTTCAAAAAAGCATCTCTTTTTTATGCTAAGTCTTTGAAAAACTTAACATAGGCTGGAACGTTTCTTATCACATCAAGAAATGGCGAATTTACATTAACCTTCGAAAGCATATTATATAAATCAAGGAATTGCTTGTCTTGATTTTCCGATTAAAGGTGGCTCGGATATGGAATGGGAGGCCGATACGGATTGGACGCTTTATGGAGAACTCTAATGGGCTCAACCTCCTTTTCAACATCTTTTGAGGACGGGGTGGTGTTTGTCTCCATGTCGTTCTGAACGGGTGGCTGCGTAGAACTTTCTTTGACTGAAGCAACATTGTTGATCACGACTCGGCCACTCCTAAGCACGGTGATGGCTTGTGCTTGTGATGGTTGACTTGATTACTTTCCCAGTTCGTTCTTCCCGATTTGTGCAGAAAGTTGGAGAATGGTCATCTCAAGTTTATCCATCATTTTCTTAGTGCGTTGCATAAATTGCAAAAGTGTACGCAATGTTTCTTCAAGCGTTGGCGGAATGGGTGCTTGAGTCGGTGGAGGCAGTTGGAAAGATTCTTGGCCTTGCTGTTCCAGTTGGAAAGGTGGCCGCGTTTGGAACGAACCTTCCCCCTTTGTTGTTTATATGGTTATTGGGGGGCAAAATTGCCTTGTTGCCTAGAGTTGGACGCTTGGTTCCCTCCTTTTGAATTGTTTGACCAAGAGAAATTTGGGTGATTCCTCCAACCCGGATAGTAAGGTTGTGAATACGGGTCATTGTTGCGTGAGTAGTGATTTTGATACCTTTGGCCGGCTTGATTCGCTTGGTAGCCTTGAACGGCTTGAGCTTGCTCCTCAACTTTGTCGGTCGGCTAAAATGTCGCTTGGAAAAGATTTTTCCCATGCCCGTACACTCCAAAAATTCCACATGTCTCGGTTTGCATTGGTATTGAGGCACGCTTTGAGAAAGGAGCGTATTTTAATTTTGGAATGAGGCTACTTGCCTTGTCAACTCGGCAAGTCTCTTTGTGTCGTCATGAGACGAACGCGATACCTCCACTTCATGAATGGCCACTTTCTTTGATCAAGAGATCTTTTGATGAGAATTGTAGCTTATCGACTCAGAAATATCGTACACTTCTTGGGCCGTTCGTGATCCTATATCCCACTGTCAGCATTGTCATGCATATATTGAAAGGTAAGAATGAACCCATCGTAGAAGAATTGGTTGAAGAGTTTGGGCGGGTAGTGATGATGTGGGCATTATGTCAGAAGTCCTTTAAAACGTTCCCAAGCCTCGTGGAACATTTCCCCATCCACTTGATTGAAAGATGCTATCTTTACCCAGATTTGGGCCGTTGTTTGGTTCGAATAATACTTTCCCATGAACCGGTCGTACACCATATCCCAGTTCGTAAGAGAATCGGGCTCCAACAACATAATCCAAGTTTTCTCCCAATCCTTCAAGGTGTATGGGAAACACCACATTTTTAATTGATATTCATGAAGGCCTTGGAGCGATAAGGTTTGGATGACAGCATAAAATTCCAGAATGAAGTTAAGTGGGTCTTCGTTCGGGAGTCCATAGAAAGAAGGTAATTGATTGAAGTGGGCTGCCTTAAGCTCATAATCTCGGGCCGAGGGGCCCAAGCGGATGCATGATGTAGACAGGCCGATCATGGGATGAGCAAACTCTTGCATACATGTCGGTCAATGCTCTTGTTGTTGGTAAGGACCGTTAGGCAGCATATACGAGCCTCAGGCTTGTTGGTAGTACATTTGTTGCTGTTGTTGATTATACGGTGGTTGTTGTTGTTGATTGTACGGTGGTTGATTGTAATGTTGTTGTGGTTCATGCTGGAGATGTGGGACGTGTTGGTGCAGTGGTTGATTTGGTCATGGAATTTAATTGTAAGGGCCTTGATTATGTGGATGACCGTCGTGTGGTCCTTGATTGTGATTGGCGAAGGGTGTCCCTGTGTCGGGTGGGTTGTGGTTCATGTACGAATTTGGTACGCAATTTTGTTTGTTTTGATCTTCTGGTGTGTTTAGGTTTGTCTCAGGAGGACCCATTGATGACTCGTCTATCGGATCTTCTCAAGAATTCTCGCCCTTGACTCTGACGGATATGGCTCTCATTCTATTAACTCTGTGGATATTGTCAGTGTTCGGGACAAGCTCTCCACCAAATAACCTACGCCCTTGCATACACTTAAAAAATGATTAAACAAATCAATTCAAAACAAACTGAAATTAAACTAAACTAACTAATTACATACGAACAAAAAAATTCAAAAACCTTTGGCATTCCCCATCAACGACACCAAATTTTGAATCGAACTTTTTAACACTTACTTATTATTAAAATAAAAAGCTTGTCTGCAAGAGAACATAGCGGTTGTAAGTGATAAGTTGACTCAAGTCGAATCTCTCAAGGAATGACAATCAGAGTTAATAAAGTTCGATAAGACACACAAGATATCTAAACACGCGATCAAATAAGTTGGTTTTTTGTTTTGTTTTGAAAGACAAAAATAACGATCAACACAAATATTAAGTTAAGCAAGCATACTATCGACAATTCTTAAGTTTCAAAGACGAAAAGAGAATTGAAATAGCGAGAATGAAACAAACGTGCTCGATCAAATGACTAGAACTAAAATAATCAAGAAAATTGACTAAAATCCAAACAATAACTAATCAAATAAAGGAGAATGCCAGACGATAAAATCACCAAATGAATTCACAAGCTATATCAAATAAAAACAACACCAAATGAATTCACAAGCTATATCAAATAAAAACAACACCAAATCATTCAATTCAACAAGATCCAAAATCAACACAAGTCGTATTACAAAAAATAATAATTTATAATTCTCAAAACAATTCCAACAAATATATTAAGAGATTACCCAAGCGTATAAGAATACAAGTTGCAGAAAAATAAGCCAATGAGCTATCGAAAAGCTGAATTATTGATCTCTAAACACTAGATCGTTTGAGAACAAGAATCAAAAGTAGCAAATTCAAAGAAAGATGAAGCAAGAATGAAAAGACAAATTCAAATGTTAAGAATCATGGAAATTAAGGTTTCTAAATGGTAATTGTCTATTTCTGGTCGGGTCTGATGTCCAACTGAAGAGTGACGCCATTTAAATAGTGTCGGACGAGGAGGGCGTTGTGGTAAATTCACATGAAAATGACGACCGTCAATTTGTGTCGATTGACGGCGTCTCTGGAATCGTCCTCGGTCGATGTCGGCCATCGATTGATGGTGGCGCATGGCTCTCGGTGTGTCGATCGACCAAGGCTGTCGAAACCGCTGGTGGGTGCCCGTCCATGGGCGGCATAGATCGACGGATGATGGAAAACCTCAGCACGTCGATTGACAGTTGCTTTCGACGTCGGCGTTGGTGCTACATTGACGATGCGTCAATTGACGGCAGCTCTACGTCCCTCATCCAGTTTTCATCATTCCGAAGCTGAAAAGGTCAATTAAACAAAACTAGAATGACAACTTACAAAATGAGGGGAAAAAGGTGTTAAGCAGGATAAAAATGAAACGACCTACGAAAATACTAAAAGGGAGAAAAATGAGAGGACAAATTAACTCAAACCCGTTATAACACACAAAACAAAATTCAAAAATAAACAGAAAACGCACATAAATATGTACAAATCCATACTTACTCTGATAGATAGAAATACCATCTATACTATGTACAAAAAAGTATGTAAGTCCACCTATCATGATCATCTCAAGTTCCTTTGACATGTTATGAACAAACTCTTTAACATTGACTTGTGAGGTGAGGCCAAAGATTATAATATGCACATAAATCTGTACGATGATCATATTTTTGTTAGATTTTTTAACAAAAAGAGTTTGATCCACTCCTCCTTCTTGATAGCCTTTCTCAAGTATAAACTTGATTAGGCGTTCATACTAAAGTGATCTCAGACACACTACATTGAACAAACATTTGAGGATTGCCTGCAAGAGAACAGGGTCGATCGTAGTGCAGTGAGGTGACTCAAGTCGAATCTCTCAAGGAAGAATAATTTGAAGCGGTTTTTATGTTTGATTTACTAATGAGAAATTATAGTAAAAACTACGCTAAACATAATCAAATCTTGGAGTTTTAAATTCTAAAATACTAAGACAAAAATTTAAAATGACAAGAATTAGAATTGAAATCTTTGAAATGATTAATAAAATGAAGGTCTAGGGTAATAAACTCGCCTCCACTATCAATTAACAAATTATCAAATACTTAATCTACAAATCGGGTTTGTCAATCTTGATTCTTGATTAAGCACCTGATAATTATCAATTGATGGTTCTAAAATCATTTAGATTGTAGACCCATAAATTCTAACCTAAAGTATCATGAAATACAATAACATAAACTAAAGGCAAGCATGAACATAACTAACCCAATCGAGAAATTCATAATTCAAGCTAATGAAGTCATAAACTCATAAATCAAACTCAAATTAAATAAAACAAATAATGGAGGGAAAAGAGCATTCAAACTACAACTACAAATTCAAAGAAATTACAACAAATTTTGAACATAAATCCTTGCAAGAACCTAAACTACAATAACAACTAAATGCATGAAAATGACTAACTTGGCAAAACTCATCTACCTTTCAATATCTAAAGCATGTCAAAAGAGGTAAAAAGCTTGAGAAAGAAAAAGAAAGCAACAACGGTGGAAATCAAAAGGCTCATGAACAACACAACAAAAGCTTAAACATCTGAACTACAAACCAAAAAAGAGAGAAAAAATTACTTCAAATATTCATAGAACTCAACAAGAAAATGCAAGAGAACAACAATTACAAATTACCCAAATATAAAATTTCTTCAAATATTGAAATCCAAAGGAGCAATCATTTCACCAAGTACAAAAGGCTTGACCATACCACAAACTAAGCTAAACTAAGAGTTAAGCTAAAATTCTACAAGTTACACTAAACTAAATAGTTATCTAAGGTTAGTTCTTTCATGAAGGAACAAAAGAATGAAAAAGATAAGCTTGGGATCTCAAACCCTGAGGGGTTAAATGGCCACGTCAAAATGTAGTTGGTATTGAGTTTAAATAGGAAAAAGTGGAGGCAAAATGGTAATTTTGGCCAAAAATGGCCTTTTATCAATTGACCGTCGATCGATGGTATCTCTGGCATTGATCCTTTGTCGATAAACACTTGCTAGTCGATGGTGGAAAAAGGCAAACGTCAATGACCTCTAGATCGATAGTGGGGGGAAGTATTCGATCGGTCAGTCAATACATGTAGTCGATGCATGCAAAAAATGCAAAATAATTGGGCGTCCATGAATGGTTGTGCTTCTTGGGCTCGAGTCATCTTTTCATCAAATTGAGTCAGTTGTGATCCTCGGGAATGAGCTTGGGCTTTCTTGACTATTCTAAAACTAAGAAAAACAAAATAACATGAAAAACTATAGAAAAATGAAAAAAAATTACTAAAAAGACGACAAAAGCTACGAAAAATGCAAAACAAGGAAAACAAAACATTACTCAATGCCAATAAAGCACACAAAAAATGACATAAAAAACATATGAAAAATACACACAAATATGTACAAATAAAATACCATGCCCTAATACCATTAAAGGCCTTTTTGAGATGATAAACATGGTTGGGATGATGGGGGTCAGCAAAACCCTCAAGTTGCTTCACATAAGCAACCTCTTCCAAAACACCATTCAAAAAGCACTTTTCACATCCAGTTTATACACAACAAATTATTTTAAGTATGAAATAGACAAAAATATCCTAACATATTATAGGCATGTAACAGGTGCAAAAGTTTAATCAAACTCTACTCCTTCAAAATTGAGTATAATTCGGTGTAACAAAATGTGCCTTATTCCGAGTTCCTTTACCATATTCATTAGTTTATTCCTAGAAACCTACTTGGTACCTATCACGCGAACATGAGCACGTGAAGGAACAAGTTCCCAAACATCATTTATAGCATACTATTCGAACACTTCTTGCATAGCCTAAATCAAGTTTTCATCCTTAAGTGCTTCTTTCACATTTTTTTGGTTCAATCAAAGAATTATAGCAAGCAACATGTGAGTAACTAACCATCTTCCTAGAGTCATATTTAACAATATGACGACTCCTAACATGAAAGTTCATAATCATCAAATCCTTAGGATGATCCTTTTGAGTCTTAGCAGGAGGACCC
This sequence comes from Phtheirospermum japonicum, assembly GCA_014905375.1. Classification (NCBI taxonomy): domain Eukaryota; kingdom Viridiplantae; phylum Streptophyta; class Magnoliopsida; order Lamiales; family Orobanchaceae; genus Phtheirospermum; species Phtheirospermum japonicum. The sequence goes on from BMAC01000078.1 coordinate 2,092,803, forward strand.
GACCTAGGTTCAGGATCATGTTTAGAGGATGTATCATACTGACAGACATCTTAACTTATAAAAAATTTCTTAGATGCTTCTAATTTAACATCATCAAGAATATTAGCAGTGTCCTATACTACTTCCTGTTGAGTTTTAGGAACATCAGAAGATGAAGGTACATCAGAGTTAAGTGTAGTGACAGTATAAGTGACATCATCAAAAATAACATTGATAGACTCCATAAGAGTTTCAGTTCTAAGATTATAGACCCTGTACATACGAGTGTTATCATATTAACTAAGGAATTGACCAATATCACTTTTAGAATTGAACTTAAAAAGTTGATCTCTATCATTTCTAATGTAACACTTACACCCAAAACACGTGAGGATGCTTCAAATTAGGAGACTTACCTTTCGAGATCTCATATGGAGGAATCTCAATAATTTTTGAAGTTGCACAAGGTTGATGAGGTAACATGCTGTAATGATAGCTTCAACCCACCAACGTTGTGTCGTGCTTTTGGAGATCAACATTGCTTGTGTTGTTTCCTGCAAAGTGTGACTCTTTTTCTCCACAAAACCATTTTGTTATGGATTCTTAGGTGTAGAAGATTCATGAGATATTCCACGTGAATCACAAAATAATCAAACAATGCGTTTTTAAGTTCTCTCCCATGATCACTCCTAGTTCTCATGATCTTACAATTATTTTCATCTTCGATTTTCAAATGGAGAGTATTGAAATATTCAAGTGAATCTCATTTTTATCTAATAAAACCTATCCAAGTATATCTAGAGAACTCATCAACAATCACAAGAATATATTTCTTACTAGTGTAACTCTCTACCAGAATTGGTCCCATCAAGTCCATTTGCAGCAACTCAAGAATCTACTTCGTCGTGACTTCATGAAGCGGATTATGAGAAGAGCGCTTCCATTTTTCCTGTTGATATGGTCCACAAACACCAAATGTTATCATAGAGTTATACACATACATTATATTAGTAAGATGAGACCTAACTCCAATCGTGTATCTTGAACAACAAGTATCAAAGTACTGATTTGTACATATTTGTATGTGTTTTACGTGTGTTTTAGCATTGTGGTTTGTTTATTTTTAAGGGTTTTAAGTTTATCTTCTTCTCTTTTTTCTTCCTTTTGATGTTTTTCATTTCGTGTCGTGTTTAATATTTTTCTACTTTATTTTATAAGTACAAATCTATTTTTGCTTAATTTTTTGGATTCAGCTTCGAAACGAAGAAGACGGGACGTGCGACGTGCTGCTGATGCCCGCAGCCAGCGCCCACGTCGACGTCAAGAGCCACCCTCATCGAACGACGCTAGGTCGACGCTAACTCTCTGAATCATCGACTTTGCTCTGTTGGTTGACGCACAAGTCGACACAAACTTGCAGTAATGTTGATCCGAGCTCGCGTCGATTGATGCAATGCCTGGTCGATGCGAGCACCCTAACACGTGTCGACATCGACGCTCAGATAGCATCGATCAATGCTCTGGCAGTTGAGCAGTTATTTTCAGAAAATCTATAAAAGCCCATTGGTTTCTTCAAATTAGTGTTGATTGAACTGAGGGGAAGGTTCAGAACATTTCAGACTTTCCCCCCAGTCAGGACACACTTTTTCTGAAGAAACCAATGGGTTTATATGGATTTTCCCAAATATAACCGCTAAAACCATAATAGAATCGACCAACGCGGTCCGAGCATCATTGTCGACACGTGCCAGGGTGCTCGCGTTGACCAGGCATTGCGTCGATCGACGCGAGCTCGGATCGACGCGATTTCAAGTTTGTGTCGACTTGTGCGTCAACCGACGGAGCAAAGGTCGACGCTTCAAAGAGATGGCGTCGACCTAGCATCAGTCCACGCGGGTGCTGCTGCGGGTGTCGATAGCACATTGCACGTCCTGTCTTTTTCATTTCAAAGCTGAATCTGAAAAATTAAGCAAAATTAGATTATTACGCTCGGACCGCGTCGGTCGACGCTATGACAGTTTTAGAGATTATTTTTTGGAAAATCTATTTAAACCCATTTGTTTCTTCAGAAAAAGTGTGGCCTGACTGGGGGGAAAGGTTCCACATAACATAATTCCCTCGGTTCTTGTCCTCTTTCAGTCGCATGCAAGATTCGGGTTGAAGAATTGAAGATCACAAGTTCAAGTCTTCGTTTCCTTGTTTGTTCTTCGTCTTCGTTTTACTTTTCAGTTCTTAAATATAGTTTCTTAGATTTTATATGTTAGATAGATTAGATCGTAGTTTGTAGTTTAAATTTCTAGTTTTAACTTCGTTACTTTCTTGCTTTTAATTCGTATTTCGTATTCGCTTCCTTATTAACGTTCTCGTTAAGATTATGATGCTTTTGTGTTGCAATAGTTTAGTTACAATTTATTGAATATGCCAATGGTTGTCGGCTGGAATTTATTGGTCTAGTGCCTAGAGTCATTTAGAACCATCTTTAGGGATGATTCGACGCTTGATCGATAAGTCGAGATTGACAACCCTGGTTCGTAGGTAAGGTGCTCGATGAAATTCTCGAGTGATCGTGGAGATGATTCTAGCGCAATAGAACCCTCGCTTTCTTAATTGATTTTATTGCTCGCAGTTTAATTCATCGCATTAGATGTTAGAATTCTCAAACTAAAATTAGATCGCGTGTTTAGTTTAGTCTTTTTCTTTGTTTTTTCTTTCGTAAAATCAAACACCTGAATAATTTCCGAGTAGTCTTCCTTGTGATTCGACTCAAATCCAACTTACACTTACAGCTGCTCCATTCTCTTGCGGACAAGCTTTTTATTTTGAATAAAAAGTAGGTGCAAAAAGTTCGATGGAGAATTTGGCGCCATTGCCGGGGAAGGCTAAAGGTCGCGATTTTTGGTGTTTGCTCTTAGTGACTTTTATTCAAGTTCTTATTTATTTATTTGTGTTAGTGTTCGTTTGTGATTTTTGTTTTTGTTTATTTTAGTATTTTCTGGTACGTTTAATCTCGTTTGTTGAGTATTGTGCTTTGCAGCCACATCTTTGAAAATCTGAGATTAATTCGACTGAAGATGGCAAACTATCGAGCTAGTACGCCATATGATGACCCTTACGATCCAACTTTCAATTGTCAAGTTCCTCCATCGTATTATGACCGTATGCTCCGAGCAGTCAAGAATGGGCCCGTACTTTTGATTATTCCGGCCCATATACTTCATGTTGCTATAATCCGATCATGGATCCTTATGCACTGTCTTGTGGCTATTATGAACTGGGTTTTGATGATTCTTATACTTGACTCATCCCCAGCTCATTACTACCCTAGAGCTGACTCGTATGCTCCATCATTTCAAGATTTCTATTCTTCGAGCTACGACGTTTACAATCCACCCACCTCTAATGCATATATTTCGAGCGGAGATCCTTACGCTGTAGTTTCTAAATATATGTCTGTGTCCCTTTTCTCGGGCTTAGAATCTTATATAACTAAGATTTCGTATTGGGTTCAACGGATGGATGAACCCATGGATCGCCTCGATATTCAATTAGAGCAACTTGTCAATCAGGCGTACGGGATTGACCAACCTTGTCATGATGAGATGCCCATCGTTGATGTGGAAGATTCCATCTTGGTTGAGGGAAGTTCAAGCTCGGATGATCTTTTAAATGAGGTGTGCAAGGAGGTGCAGTTGGTAGGTGAGGCAAAAAATTTGGAAGCGGCATTATCTCTCCCGTGCTTTTTGAGGATGTTGTACAAGACTATGTGGGAGAGTCACCTTCGGGTGAATTTATTGAACCTCATGCCGTGACACCTGACGCTTTGTATGAACATGAGATGGAGGCGTTTGAAGGGATAGTTGAGAAGGAGTCCGTTTGCCCTCTTTTAAGACCGATTCTGACTTTACATGACTTTGAGGGCGTTGAAGCGGTAATCAAGGAAACGAAAGAGCATGGTTTGGTTGATAGACATTTCATTTACTCGACGGATTTTCTAATTCTTCCTTTGATCAAGGATCACCCCATGTTAAAATTGTATTTTGAAATATCCGAGGTGATCTATTACTCGCGGTTCCGACATCCAAAGATAGTTGGAGTTTTCACCCCTCGCATCTCAGGATTTTCTTTTTGTGCCCGCCATGGTCATCGCCAATTCTTGCTCTTGGATAATACCAAGGTGTGGCACGATCGTCATTTATTTTTAGACCCGGGATGAAATAGAACATAGACGTTGTCCAACTTTTGACGTTAAACAAGCGCTTCTTGGGAGGCAACCCAAGCCTTTTTGACTTTTTTTTTGTGTGTGTGTTTTTGTTCTTTTTGTTTCAGGTTCCCTTCGATGTTGAAGCCCGTTGGATAATTTTGGACGCTCGACTCATCACCATAAGCGCGAATTTAGGGACGTCTCTTTCTCTCATATTCTACCATACTTAGCTAAATTTTTCGTGTTATACAATGTGGACATTGTATGGRTTAAGTGTGGGGGGGTTTGTCCTTGGTTAGTAATTTAATTGTTCGTATGATTGCTTGTGGCTTATTTGAGTTATGTGTATTTATATTGACTGGAACCTTGACGAAGTGACGTGGTTAGATGCTTTGGTTAGGATATTTAGACTTCCGTTCGAACAATAGTGTAATTGGGGGAATGAAGTGTAAAGAATTTATGAAGTGTTTTGTCTTCTGTTCTATTCTTGTTTCATTCCAAAGAGTCGAATACTCTCTACTAGCACCATTTTTCGATACCCTCTATAGGACTTTATGTAATTTTTCCTTTTATTTTTGGAGACGTTAAAACTCCACGTGCGAAATTAAAGAATGTTATCAGTTGCACTTAGCAACGTAAGATCGGAGTCAATGAACTCTCGTTTTTGATTTATGTAAATTATACTCATTTAGTACCTCATCTCTATGGGTACTCATAAAAAAAAGAAAAAGAAAAAGAAAATAAAAAGAATTTAAAAAATAATAAGTACAAGAAGAGAAATCCTTGTACAAGTTAAGTTCTTATTTTTGTTTTTTCTTACATTGTATTGTTAAAGAGGTGTATAGATAACTGGGCTAGTCGGGTGATGACTTAGAGGTTTGTTAATGGATAGACTTAGGCCGAGGCATGGATGGATGACGTACATGGAGGTCAACTCATTACTTTTAGGTGTTCAGAGTTAGTCTAAATCTCTTACCTCAACATTATCGTGTCATCCTTTTAGTTGAGTTTTCAGTCGATTTAATGCGTTAACTTCTTGAATCATTTGAATGCATTAGTGAGTAAGTCATTGGGTAGTTAGATTTTCCTTGTCTATGTCTAGAGTGGATATTGCTTGAGGACAATCAAAAAGCTAAGTGTGGGGGAGTTGATTTGTACATATTTGTGTGTGTGTTACGTGTGTTTTAGCATTGTGTTTTGTTTGTTTTTATGGGTTTTAGGTTTATCTTCTTCTCGTTTTTCTTCCTTTTGATGTTTTTCATTTCGTATCTTATTTAATGTTCTTCTACTTTATTTTATATGTAATACTCATATTTCTTAATTTTCTGGATTTAGCTTCGAAATGAAGAAGACGGGACATGCGACGTGCTGCCGACGCCCACATCCAGGGCTCGCATCAACACCAGGAGCCGCCCACATCGACCGACGCTAGGTCGATGCTAACTCTCTAAAGCGTCGACCTTTTCTCCATCGGTCGACACGCAAGTCGACACAAACTTGCAGTCGCGTCGATCCGAACTCGCGTCGATTGACGCAATGCCTGGCTGACGTGAGTACCCTGGCATGCATCAACATCGATGCTCGGACCGTGTCGGCCGACGCTATGACGGCTTTAGCGGTTATTTTTGGGAAAATCTATATAAACCCGTTGGTTTCTTCAGAAAATGTGGCCTGATTGGGGGGGAAGGTTCCACATCACAGAATCCCCTTGGTTCTCGTCCCCTTTCAATCGCATGCAAGATCCGGGTTGAAGAATTGAAGATCGCAAGTTCAAGTCTTCATTTCCTCGTTTGTTCTTCGTCTTCATTTTACTTTTCAGTTCTTAAATATAGTTTCTTAGATTTTATATGTTATATAGATTAGATCGTAGTTTGTAGTTTAAATTTCTAGTTCGAACTTCGTTACATTCTTGCTTTTAATTCGTATTTCGTATCCGCTTCCTCATTAACGTTCTCGTTAAGATTATGATGTTTTGTGTTGCAATATTTTAGTTACGATTTATTGAATATGCCAGTGGTTGTTGGCTAGAATTTATTGGTCTAGTGCCTAGAGTCATTTAGAACCATGTCTAGGGATGATTCGACGCTTAATCGACGAATCTGGATTGACAACCCTGGTTCGTAGGTAAGGTGCTCGATAAAATTTCCGAGTGATCGTGGAGATGATTCTAGCGCACTAGAACCCTCGCTTTCTTAATTGATTTTATTACTCGCAGTTTAATTCATCGCATTAGATGTTAGAATTCTCAAACCAAAATTGGATCGCGTGTTTAGTTTATTTTTTTCTTCATTTTTTCGTTCATAAAATCAAACACCGAAATAACTTCTGAGTAGTCTTTCTTGTGATTCGACTCGAGTCTAACTTACCACCTACAGCTGCTCCGTTCTCTTGCGGACAAGTTTTTTATTTTTAAAAAAAAGTAGGTGTAAAAAGTTCGATTCAAGTACCATTCGCTTTTTAAACTAGTTTTCAAAGATAAAATAGAAGCATGACATCTATGTTTATCCTTTGGTAACCATATATACTAATGCTTATGATTTTTTAAAATCAACTTTTAGTTGTGGTGCTCGTGAACGAATACCATTGGAATTCAAAGCATGTACATTCCCTACATATAAATCATGATACATTCTATAACACCTATGACGAATATGACCATAAATTTCACAGTAATGACAAGTAGGAACAAAAAGTTTCACAAAAGAAAATTAGATGTTGCTTCACGACAGGGGAGGGGAGTATACATTCTTACCCTTTAGATCAATAATTGGTTCAGGAGTTTTAACAAAGTTAGTATTATTGTTAGGATTAGAAGACTCAACTTTAAACCTAATACTATGTTTGTCATAGCTTTACTCATGTTGACCAGATCATTCAGACTTATCTTACCAGTGTTCTACTTCTGAAGTAACTAATTTTATTTAGCAAGATCTTAACTTCTATTAACATGTTCGTGATCAATCAATGCATGAACATCAATAAAGTATGCATTTTGCTTCATCACTCTGGATAATTCATTTTTAAAGATAAAATCTCTTCATCCTTTTAACCCGATACAACGTTGCAAACCAAATATCTCGATTTTAAGTGATTCAATAACTTGATCTTTTTCAGGAAATACATGTTTAGACAGCTTTTGTTCATTGTCAAAGAGTGTGAGTTTGGAAAATGCTTTATCCAACTCAAATTCTTGATTATCGGTCACCATCAAGATACTTGTCAACCTGTTACTCTACGTAGAGTATTATTCTCATAGGTTCTGAGCTTGTCCAAATAGGTACATCACTATTGTCGCATGTTATATTGGTTTATTCTTGAACACCTTTAATGATTTGATATGTGCATGAAGACCATTGACAATCTTTACTGCATGAATGCACTCTGCAATGAAAAGCTTATGTGTGCTTAAAACCTCCTCACTGGGACCTGTAACTTCATTATCAAAATCACTAAGAATAAAATTAGGAAGAGTCCATACCTTGATCCAAGTCAAATGTGTGAAGGTATGATGTTTGGCAAAAAGAGGTTATTATTGGAGAAGACAACCATGTTTCTTGTGTGCTCGGTCTCTTCAGTATGTTCCTCCTCTTTATAATCAGATGCACTCCATGTTGCCTTGGGGGCTTTGCTCTTCCTTAGAAAACTAGGACATTCATTTTGAAAGTGTCCAAAGCCATGATACTCCCTGCGCCGATCCATCTCCACCTTCTCGTTTAATAGCTTGGATCCTGAGGTGTTGCTACGTTTATCCTTCCCTTACAGTTGGGAAGTTTGTTGGGGTCAAATGGTTTCTGTGATGGAACTTTCCCTTATTAATCTTGTTCTGTAGTCGTCCATAATTCCTCGATATTAGTGAAACTGCAACATTAGATGTAATTTCATCCACATTTTTTTCTTCTTCATTAGATGGTGTAGGTACACTTACTTTGAATGCAATACCCTTGCTTTTTATCGTATCATAACCAGTGTTAATCTCAAAAGTTTGAAGATCACCAAGTAAATCAATAAGATCAAGGGTTCCCAATCACATGAAACTCTCTAATGATGTAATATTCTCACAAAACCTCTTGGGATGATTTTATGATATTTTTAACTTGCTTGGATTTTAAAACCTCCTCACCAAGCATGGCATTTTGGTTCACAATATCGTAGAACTGGTACTGTACATCTCAATGTTTTTTTCCTCCTTCATCCTTATCTCATCAAAGGTAGTTGTGATCTTTTGAATCTTTGAGGATTTAATTGAACTTTTACCTTCAAACTGCCGCTCGAGAATCTTCCAGGCTTCTTGGGCAATGGAACACTTGGCAACCATCTTGTAACATATCTAATTAACGGCGATAAGAATGAAATATAAAGCCCTGAAGTTGGCTTCTTCTTCCATCTTCTCCAAAATAGTCCATAATTCTCTAGTAAAGGCAATGTTCTTTGGAGCTTCTTCTTTGGAAAGACTCTTTTTCTTTTGAGGATCATGCAGCTTCTTCCATAATTGGGTGCGTCCGGCCTTTCTGAATGATTTACATTGTACGTTTACCAAGAGAGCATATATATATAGTCATCATGGACTTCCGATAGAAATCATTATATTCATATAAGAATGAAGTCGTGATATTTATTCATTGATCATGGTTCATGGTCGCCCCTCCACGTAGTACGCTCGATCTTTCAATAGTAGAAACACAACTTCGGTGCCAATTAAAGTTGAAGGATTATTAGAAATATTAGTTCTTAAATAAATGTTTTTTTGTAGACATAGATAGGTATCAAAGTAAATAATGATTAAATAATAAAGGTTATTTGCATGAGAAAGTATCTCACTTCCTCTTTAAACTCTTTCGTCAATATAGTGTTTGCGCTTTGTACTACTTGAAAATTATAGTTATGGACTTCTTCCTACCTTATGAACATAGAACCTCATTATCCTTAAATACTTTTCTATCCAAATCCTTTAGATTTGAAAAGTTCCATAAACTCCCTTCAAAGGATGGAAGATACTAATCCCTAGTACCTTGGAAAAAAATAGAAAACATAATGTTTCAATATTCTAAAAATGTTGGTACATATGCTAGAATATTGAAAAAATCTTAAATATGAAATATAATAAAGTATACGAGTCTGCAGTATGTATCTTTTAGCCCTGAAATCATGTGTGTGTACTTTTTACAATGTGTGTGTGTGTGTGTATAACTCATAGGTCGGTCTTCAAGAGTCGTGTATCTTCATCGGTATTTGGTACGGTTTCAGCAAAAAACCTTCTTGAACAAGTTAAATCCTTGTAGGATTTTGTTTCCTTACAAGAATTCAGATTATATAGGAGTTTTTGGCTTTTTGTGGGAATACAAACTTTCCATATTGAATCCTTGTTTGATTTCTTTAATTTTCATAACTCTATACACTGGAATCTTGACCTTCCATATATATACTAATCTTCTCTTCTTTTCGGGCGTGTAGCTTCACCTGCAACTAAGAAAGATAAGTAAACTATTTACTTAAAAGATAAATAATATAAAATGAAACTTATATATGAACATATCAATTTCCCTTTTATCCTGCTTTGACTTGTTAAGTATAAAATATTAGACACGGTGTAGCTTCCAAAAAATATTTTGAATGATGTCGATTCTCAATTTCTTACAAGTTTAAATTTTATGGTAAATATATAATTTGTCTTATGGGATGTCGAGTAATAGGCAATCAAATGCACTCAAGCTTGAAGTAGACTATCATTCATTCACTTGTTTTATTCCAGATCTTAGTTTAGTTTGCATACCCATACATTGTAGCAAAACAGAATTCTCATGTAAAAATTAATTTTGGTGCCTTGTTTATGCTTGTGTGTGTTTTGAGCTGTGATTAGTATATAACATATAATACATTTATAGTTGATCCTTTAAATCAATCCAAGTGAAGAGTAATTCAAGTGTTCTTGTTTTAGAAATGCTACAATATTTGGACTCTCTCTCTCTCTCTGTCTCTCTCTCTCTCTTTGTTAACTAGTTCTGTGCGTGAGTGTGTTTATTGTTTTATTTATTTTTCTTACCACCACAATGAGATTGTTTCTTCTTTTTATTGCCTATAGTTGAATTGTGCCAGTTGAATGAGATCTTTAAGCAATTTGCAATAATTTATTCTTCGTTTTTCTCATAGAAAAAAACAAAATTATAATTTCTCACAAGTCCGATTCTAAAAGAATTAGTGGACAAGTATAGTGAGTTATGTGTAAGGTTATGAGTGTGGTTTGTGGTCATTAATGTTTGAACATAATTGATAGCTAGATTTTGGGTAGAGTTATTCGTTGCTCAAGTTCTGGAAAATCTAGTGATTAATGTAGTGTTTGTTTGATATTTGTTTCCATTCATGTGTAATGTTGGTTGTTTAGGTATGTTCACACAAAAAGAACACATCTATGTATTTTGGTTTTGGTTAGGTAACTATTCTTATTAAATTCTATTTTTCAACTGACTTTTCTTAGATGGATTTTTACGGATTGAGCCAGGCATCCATCTATATGGAGTTTTGGGTTTTGGGAATAAAAATTTAGAAGCGGCTTATGATTATATTGATGGTGTTTGTAGGATAATAAAGTTTGCTTGTACGTTTTTGTGAAACTCTTGTAATATTTATTATTGTGATGTTTTGTAGACATGAATTGCAGTAAATCTTAAGTTTGTCATTTTGAGTATTGTGTTGTCTTGTATTTTATATTATCTTTTAGGTGACACATTCTTTTGTCATTTTAATTATACTCATTAAGTAACGACCAATATTTTGTAACTATAAAAAAACTATTTTTTGATGTATTGTAATATGTATGACAAATATTTAATGTAAATTGTGACAATTGGGGCGTCACTAGAATTCAATGAATTTGATAATATAATTATGTTTGTTACTAAAATTAAATATTTAGAAGATAAAATATGGGTTCGTCATTTCAAAATGTTAACATATAGTAACAATATAAACTTTAGATGACAAATATACGTTCATAAAGTGATGAGTTGGTCATCATCAATAATGATAAAATATGATGACAATACTCATTAACAACATCAAAATTTAACATTTAGTGACGATTAAGGAAGTTGTCATTTATATCTATTTTGACGAATTTGTGACGCTCAAATTTCATCATAAATGATTTTACTGACAAAAAATATATGTGAAATTTTATCGTCATGTTATCTCAAGTTTCTTGTAGAGTTGCAATATGTTCATAAAATTTTATCAATTCGGAATTGGGGATTAATTAAGGACCTGCCAATCTTCATAACCTGCTACCACAGATAATCAATAAGTTGATCCATTGTCTCCGTATCAAAGATGGGTGGTGTAAGATTATAATTGGTTCTTGTGTCCACTGTATGAACTATAATTTTTAGAAATGTGTGATTGTATGAACAATAAAAACATAATAGCAATAAAGAATTAAATAAATCGCAGATAAACACTTTTACGAGGAATAAACACCTCCTTCCTCTCAAACATCTTCATTAAAATATAGTTTTTACTCCTAAAATATACAAGTTAAATCAATAAATTTCTTTTATGTAAGATAATTTTGTCACCTATCACAACTACTAGTTCGACAACCTCACATCATCTTGAAGAGCTTCATGGACTCCCTCCAATTGCTCACATTGACCTCCCGTCTTTGAAAGTATTAGAGCCTCAAACTCTCTTCAAATGTCAAATACAACTCGTTAGATAAAGTAAGATTGTGAGTTGTTATTCAAACAGTGTCTCTCCTGGGCCGAATGAACCTCGTCGATAAATACTCACCGGAGAGACTCTAACAAAATACAATACAACTAAATACATGGGGCATGTATTTTGAGGTTTATTAAATAAATAATATTTTTTTTTTTCAAAATTGATAAAATAATACTAAAAAAAAACATTGAAAAACTAGGGCGGGACGCCACCAGGAAAGGCGTCCTGCTCACATTCTAGAAGGTAGAATAAAAACCGTTCTAAAATGTGAGTGGGACGCCTTTTCCAATGGCGTCCCGGCCCTAAAGTACATTTATAAGGTATAAATAAATAACCGTTCTAGAATGTGAGGCTGAAATGAAAAAAAAAATTAATTTACATTTTCACAAAATTAATAATTTCTTCATTTACAAATAAAAATAAAATTAATTTTATTAAGTAATTAACAACTAAACAAGAAACAAATAAACTCGAATTTTCACTTAATTAATGTTTCTCACAAAATAAATAAATTAAGACTTTTTTTCACATAATTAATAATTTCATATAAATTTTATTTTTCACATAATTAAGAATTTTACACAAAATAAATCAATTGACATATTAAAAAATTTATTTTTTCACATAATTAATGATTTATATATTTGTGATTTATTTTGTGTAAAACTCTTAATTATGTGAAAAATAAAATTTATATAAAATTATTAATTATGTGAAAAAATGTCTTAATTTATTTATTTTGTGAGAAACATTAATTAAGTGAAAATTCGAGTTTATTTGTTTCTTGTTTAGTTGTTAATTACTTAATAAAATTGATTTTATTTTTATTTGTAAATGAAATAATTATTAATTTTGTGAAAATGTCAATTAATTTTTTTTTTTCATTTCAGCCTCACATTCTAGAACGGTTATTTATTCATATCTTATAGAATGTACTTTAGAGCCGGGATGCCACAGGGAAAGGCGTCCCGCTCACATTTTAGAATGGTTTTTATTCCTACCTTCTAGAATGTGAGAAGCTGTTTATGTGAAGAAAGCTCCCGCCCTACTTTTTCAATGTTTTTTTTTTAGTATTATTTTATCAATTTTGAAAAAAAAAACATATTATTTATTTAATAAACCCTGTATTTTGCCTATGTTTTTATCTCTTAAAAGAGTGTTGTTAAATTCAAACTTAAGTATTATTTATAGGGAGGGAGAGTTGATGCATGTAAGGAAATGATTTTCAAATATCTTTCCTTGTCTTGAACTTCTTTCCTTAACTATAACTTGCTTGCTAGTTTCCTAGTGCATTTGATATCTTCACTTCTTCATTCCTTTTTCAGATCGAGATCTTGGATAACTTGATACTTAAATACTTAAATAGTATCATTTTAATATCTTCTTTCATGCACGATACGATCAACCAAGAAACACAATCCTACTAAATTGGGCTATTAAGTTCACATAGAAAGTAAGTTGTCAGTCCTATTAGTAAAATGAATTAAGACATAAAAAATAAGTCAACCGATTCGCTAATTTACACATATTAACAAGTGGGTCGTTATAGCCACCATCTTTTGTGTCAAACATCAGAGATTTGCCAAAGCCAACCTATGAAATATTATCATCATCTTCGTCACCAAAAGTTGGTGGTCCTTCATAGCCACCAATCCCCTCATCAATAACTAATTTGTCATATTCAACAAAAGTGGTTAACTGGTAATTAATAAAAGTATTTCCCTCCTTACTAGAAGATTAATGAGGTGATAGATGGAGACCCTCACAACGAGTTCTTGCACAATAAAACTTTTAAATAGATAATTTAATTTCTAAAATATAAGATATTGAAAATCATATAATAATAAAATATGATATTTAAATTGTCCTAGTGTACAATTAAAACCTAAAGAGGTAATAAATATATATTCTAATTCTCCATCATATATAGTGTTTAAATTTGATGTTCTACATTTTCAGGTAAAAGATTTACATATTTTACAATTATATTCTTACTATTCCCCCTATATTTTATAAGAAAAATACTTTCATATGAGTAGTATAATCATGTACTTTAATTCCTAAGTCCATGTGCACAATAATAAAATAACAAATTTTGTAAATTGGATGAAGTACTAATTATGAAATCGAACTACAAATTTAATCTGTCGCAAAAAGGATTTGTGAACTATGTATTTGAAAAAAATATTCAAATCCAAATGTTATAAAGCCCGAGTCAAAAAGCAAAATAATAAAGTTGGACCAAAGTTCCCGTTGGTTTGATGAACGACCCAATTGCAAATATATGGAGACTCGAATTATGATCTTTAATTAGGATGTATTTGGTTTGAGTTTAAATAATCAAACTTGGACTTTGACTTTGAAAGTTTAAATCTTTAAAAATCAAATTCTAAACTCTGTTTATTCATCTACCAAATTAAATTTCAAAAACTACAATATTCTGTTATTTAACTTTTTAATATGAAATTTTATATTTATATAATAATTTAAGAATCAAATTATTGATTTAAGGTAGATGATTAATTTGATATATTATACGCAAAGTATTATATGACCATTCAAAGTTCTAATTGAAATAAAAAAGGAAAAAAAAACTCAGAGCCTCCTCATTTTCTTCTAACGATAGTATTAATTTAATTAAACAAGTAATCGAATACGAGAAAGTCCCTCAAGGCTATTGCTCCCACAGTCCCACTGCTCAATAATAAGAATTACAAGAGAGAAAAAAGTCCTAGAGTTGATTGATTGCTGACTAAAAAAGTTGTAAATTATCTCGTCAGACAGTTAGTTAGTTGTAGGATATGTTTGGCGTACAAATTCGATAAACTAGCTGATAGTTGAAAAGTTAATTGATAAATAATTAGTTAGTTGTGAGTTGATAGCTGATGGCTGATAGTTGAAAAGTTAGCTGATGTAAATAAAAGTGTTTTGACAAATTTAGCTAACAAGTTAGCTCAAAATACAAAAGTACATGATCAAAATAATAGTGTTTATGTTATTTTCTATTTTTTTATATATTTATTAATTATTATTATTATTAACAATCTCGTTAAATGAATATATATATATATATATATATATGTGTGTGTGTGTGTGTGTGTGTGTGTGTGTGTGTGTGTGTGTGCGCGCGCGCGCGTGTGTGTCCAATAAAAAGGACACTAGTTCTCATAATAAAAGACACTCTTTGATCACTCTCTTCTCTATTTTCTCTAGTTTCATAACAATTTATCAGCACGAATCTCTTAACAATTGAGATTGATTGAAAAATAATAGCCTTCAAGATAAAACCTCCATAAACCAAAACAATAGAAAATATTCTGCACAAAAGAGTTGCAAAACTGTTTTCCAAAGTTTTAACGTTGGGTCATTTTCAGATTTATACAGTGCATTCCAAACCTATCGAATTATAATATGAATGGTGGAGATCTTATTTTGATCTCTATGGAGTTTAATAATGGATTGTGAACAAAAAAAAAAAAAAATTGTTCATGGAATCATCTATGCAGATTTTTTTAAAAAATAATTTTACACAATCTAACCGTTAATAAGATTGATATTTGTGTGTGTATATATATATATATATATATATATAAGACATATACAAGTTAATTATGGATGGTGGATATGTTGGGAATTGATGGTGCCGTCGCACAGCGGAAAACAAAAAAAAAATTATATAAAAGGAATTTGAATCGAATTCAAATTGACGACGGCCCATTTTGATTTCAATTAATTCAAACAATGCTTTAAGTTGTTTTTCAATGAAACAATTCGATTTTCGTAAAATCGAATAAGCATGGTCGGTTTCTATTTAATATACCAAACATATACATAACAATTATATATATATATATATATATATATATAATATACATATATCACAAACACATATATATATATAATATGTATATACTCAGAATGCATATATACTACAACATGCATGCATTACATATTATATCTATATATATATCACAACATGCATGCATTCTTCTTCTATTAAATATATATATCATATACTGCATACATATATATATTTATATCACATAGCATACACATATATATATGTTGACATCTCACAGTATATATATATATATATATATATATATATATATATATTATATATATATATATATATATATATATATATATTTACATCACCAGGAACAGCTTTCGTTACCTCACGGCACGGCGGAGGAGCAACGTGGTGGCCAAAGCTCCGGAGTCGAGGCGGCGAGGGCTCGGCGTTCGGATCGGCAGCGACGCTGTCGGGAATGACCCGTCTCTCCAGTGGCAGCAACGGCAGGTGCTCCGGCATGGCGTTCGGAACGGCACAGCAGCAGGTTCGGCGCGGCTGCGGCAACTGCTCGGGAACGGCGGCGACGCTGTCGGGAGCGGCTCGTCTCTCCAGTGGCAGCAGCGGCAGGTGCTCCGGCGTGGCGTTCGGAAACTGCTCGGGGACGGCGGCGACGCTGTCGGGAGCGGCTCGTCTCTCCAGTGGCAGCAGGTTTCGTTGCGGCGCGCTGACGACGGTGGCAGCGGCATTCGGGACCCGTCCACCTCCAGCCGCCGTCGCTTGCCGCCGGCCGCCGCCGTACCGAAACGTTCGGTCCCCGTATTTTCTCCGTCGTTCTCAATCTCACGAAGAGACTAGTGCATCGTTACGAGCACTTCGGGTAATACGGTGTGTGACACCAATTCGCCGGACCGCCGCTGTCGTGAACGTCGCATCTCCAGCCCGCTGCCGTTCGCCGGAGCGCCTGTCGCGACTGCGCCTCTACATGACAGTCTGCTACT
>BMAC01000078.1:2109514-2178494 GCA_014905375.1 Phtheirospermum japonicum
AAAGGCTTTGAAAAACCCTAACCATCCCAGCCGTCCACCTCCAGCCGCTTTCCAAAAAACGTGTATCTCGTCTGAACCTGATCCCAAACTTCTTTCTATTCCTTTTATTTTATATTATTTTTTTTTTAAATCACAAGCCCAATTAAATGGGCTTGATGTGTTGGCCCAAATTAAACAAGCCAATAACTTTAAAAAAAGTTATTAAATCATTTAAATCACAAGCCCAATAACTTTAAAATGGCTTATTGGGCCGACCCAATTTTAAATCAAAAACCCCATTGGAATTAAATCATTTCTCACAAACGATAACTCCGAAAAATATAACAATTATATTTTCGCGTCCAGAATAACTTTCTCGTATTTTTCTCAATTCATAATCACAATTATGAACCTTAGATTCAATCATATTGACATCTAACTATGCTAAAATTAACAATTAATTTCTAGCTATCGTTTTCAATAATCAGGAAACACGTGGTGTGACCCTCAATGGTTCAGGTGTAAGCTAGTCGTGGGTTCACAACACATTGTGATTCGAACAACACATTGTTCTTATATGAACTCGTCCCTTAGAGTCCCTGATTAAATAAAACTCATTTTACTTAATCACTGGTCAAACCAGAACCCAACGAATTATGAGAGGCGCCTAGCAACAACGCATCATAATTCCCTAGATACAAATGAAGTGCCTGCAAGAACCTTGTGATATAGCTTATATGTACAGTACGATCCCTTCGCGATCTATGTCCCGATTGAACAAGAGGTATTGGTTCATCGAGACCTCTTTCTAGTTCAATAACTGTGTGTACGTTCTAGGTTCAAGATAATCCGTTCGTGTGTGACTTAGAGAAACACATTTCTCTAAACACCCCACTATCAGCTCTGGCCAGAGACTCCGAGGATTTATCAACCATCAGAACACACAGGACATCCATGACTTATCATGCGTCCGAATCCCCTACTACCATGCACAGACTTCCCACTAGATTCCCGACTATGTGAACGTTGCCCCTTTTGATTGGCCTCCAAAGAGACACAGAGACAGGTCACAACATAGCCTGTCCTCTAGTGAAGTCACGGTGAGGTCTGGGTCTTAAGGATTAATGTTGTACGCTATACCATAGAAATCATCTACTCGATGAGTGGGAACCACTTAGAGATTTCTAGGCGAGGGAGTTCAGTGAACTCATCCTATGAGCACCTACTTATGTATGTCGATGTCCAGACACCGTGACCGATGAGACGCGGTCCACATACATTAAGTACTAGTCTTTATGGGAAAGGCATGTATCCTCATTATGGCGTAACCCTTTGACTAGGAACAAGTTCGACGAGTTACATTACGTGCTGGATTATCTCACGGTTCTGCTAGACCAACCCACCGTAATAAAGTAACTTCATCAGGACCATACCTATGCAACAAGCATGGGATAAAAGATATGGAATGCCAATAAGTATAAAAGATGTTATTACGAATAAAAAACCGATTGTATTACAAGAGAATGGTCAGACCACAGCCACAAGTTAGCTTGTTGGTCACCTTATTCTAACAGGATATTGGTTTTATGTATCTCTATAATTATCAAAAGGTCATGGTTTTAAAGTTGTTTCCTAAAAACACTATGAGAAAATGATTTCTTTCACTGTCGACATATTGTTGTAGTTCATTGAGAAATACAACCATATCTTAATATATTTTATTTTAATATTATGTATTCTTGAAGAATACTATGAGATCTACAATTATTTTTGAAGAAGTAATTTTTTTATTTAATTATTGTTTTACTTTTTTATTTTCCTGTCATGTGTTTTAATTATATCAATTCAAGTTGTTTCTCCTGAAGTAGAACAACTAAGTATAATATTTCAAAAGAATATTTGTATATATTCTTATTTCATGTGATAATTCAATATATCTTAAGAATAATCTATGTTTTTAAAATAACCATTCATACTTGTACTTAAATTATATCATAATTCAATATTCCTGAAAATATGGATTTCTTTAAATAATCTAGATTAAATCATTGTGCTCTTGAAGTAGCGCATGTTATGATATATAGTACTTATAGTTCCTGAAAAATATGGATTTCTTTATTTCTTGTTGACATTATAGTTCTAGATTAAATATTTTCTTCATGAGATTAGTTACGTTTATGTTATTTTGGGCAATTGATGAACGAGAGCTTGTCCACAAGTTCATCGAGAAGTTTTGAGAATCTAGCCACTGGCATATATTTTACATGAGGATACTATCCAATTAATATATTTTCCTTTTTTTAATATAGATGTTAATCCAAAATTAATTCCTTCAACTGTAAATTTGTTCTTGTTTTTAGAGAGTTTTAATAAATTATATCTTTTATTATAAAAAAATGGAGGAGGATACAATTAGATAATTTTATTGAAACTTTATTGTGTATCTACATTCATGATATTAGAAACTTTAATCTTGTTGAATTGATAATCACGGGCGAACATGAAGTATAATCTATGTATTTTATGCATTTCTATTTTGAGACTTGATTGTGAGTGTGATATTAAAAGAATTTTTTACCCCCATTTTTCTTGGTACATTGCATAGTTGTTACTGTGCAGTATGTGGTAATTAGAGTACTTCTCGTGATGTGATTTCGGTTAAACGGCTATGCATACGATTCCAATGGATCTAGTCACTAATATGAGTTTAAGATACCATTTTGGTTCAATTTCCGTTATTATCATTTAGTTACGTCACAGTTATATGCAATCATGATAGATTTGAATATTAAGCTGTGTTTTTCTTTTCTTGATAAAACATGTAATCATGTATATTTGCGCATTGTATGAAATTTATTTTCAACTCGTGTTTATCGTAGTATTTTTGTGAAATACAATTTCACAATCCTTAATAGTCTATAAGATTATTAAAATGCAAATCATGGTTTATGAAGAAATATGATGTTATATTGTAATCTTTCAATTGAGTATGATATGTTTATGAAGAACATTATAAGATATGTAATTCGTATTTTCCTAATAAAAATAATATGTAGTATTCCAGAATAATATTAATAATGCTCTTCAAGAAATATTTTTATTATATGTCTTATTTAATTAGTAAAAGTATTATTTACATGTCGTTGTTGTATTATTTACATTATGATTAAGTTGTTATACCTGAAATAACACAACTAATAATAATATTTCTTACGAACATTATATGACCCGAAAATCATTTATATATTTATTTGTCAATTCTATATTCCTGAAGAATATTGATATATTACTCTTGAAGTAGTGGTATTTATGTCAACTATTCTATTGGATACTTCTTGCTTTTGGAAAATGACACTTTATCGTGTGCAATAGTAAAAATCAAGTATACTCACGAAGGAGTAATACATCAAATCGATCATCACTTGATAATGCTCGAAGAGCATATTTCTTATACAAAGACTTATTATTTTTAAAAAATATATATACCATAAATATTATTTATATGTTATGGATTCTTATAAATTTTAAAGCTTTAAATTGATTATATTCTTGAAGTAGTACAAATCTTAACAATATCATAAGTAAAGTTTCTATAATTTTGTTATAATTTACAATATTATTTGTAATAATTTGGGTGGAGTGGTTTGAAAAAAAAGATAAACCTCAAATAATTTGAGAGGTCCAGTGATTGAATCCTTGTGAACACTCTTATAATGGGTGATACCACTTGAGCTAGAAACTCGTGGTGATTTAGAATATAAATCAACTATGAGTTTGATTTTTACTTGAAATATTCATAAGAATTTGAAATGATTTATTGTCGAATTAGTTTGTACTATAAACTAGTACTAACTCAGATATTATTATATTGACTCGAAATTTCAATAAAAGCTCTAAAGGAGTTAGAAATTATTTTTTCATTTTGAAACCTAAGTTCAGTATTATCATGATTTGGCATGACTGGTATGACCATCCCAGTTTATTAATTTATGAAGAGTATGAAGATCCTTCTATTTATTTTTAATGCTACATGGTCTCAACAAAACTAACCGTTAAATCATTACTAGTTTAATTGTAATTAAGTTCCAATAATATTTATATTTTATATTAAGCAGTAAGATCTTTTGGGCTCATTCACCCTCCATGTTGACTTTTAGACATTTGGATCCACTAGAAGATTGCACGAGTTATTATCTCATAATCAGAAGTTTATGAGAATATTTGCTCTATTGACTATGAGATCAAAGTACCATATGTATCTAATAAAGACACTTATCATTTGCTAGTAAATTCATTTACAAAAGTCATTGATAATTTATATTTTGTTGACTATGGATGGCAAAAGCAATTGATATGCCTCATGATATTTGTTATATCATTTGATGAGAACAATTATTGTAGTTATGTGAAATGAATATTTCACTAGTGGCATTAGATATGGCAATTATGAAAGTACATGTGATACCCATGTCTATGGCTTACAGTCAAAAGCCTCCATGAAAAGTTAAACGAGTGCGGTATTTATAATTACCCCACCACATGTCAAAATGGATAGCGCTAAGAACATATCAAATAAAGATACATTTTTCTCATAATTTATTAGTCATTTTACAATAAATAATATTCTCAGCATTAGGGGGATAATAGCATATATCGTGGTAATAAAAAATATGAAATGCATATGTTATGGTAACCGAAAACATGAAATGCATAAATATAATCCTCACAAATTTTAAAGCAAACCTAAAGTTTGTAACGAAGATTTTAGGTTATCAATGGTTTTCAAGTTTAAAGTCTCAAAATCGAAAGTTATATAAAATCATATAAGATGATTAAGATGGCATACCTAAATCATGGTAACGATTGATTGAAACATATATCCTTATATTGAGAAATTATTTGTGATGGTCTTCTTACTAAATGTTATACTCTAATAGAGTAAATAGACATAACAAATTATAAACCCTTGAAGAGGTTCAAGTACCTGATGATAATTCTAGAACAAAGAGAACTCGATAAGTTATGTCTCTATAATTAGATCAATAATCAATAAAAGAGTTAGTCAACTATATTTAATGATAGTGAGGATGGAACTTTAAATTTAATTAAATGATATTGACATAATTGTTTGGCCAAGATTGAATATGCAATCTTATAGATTGCAATATGTTGGACTAGAAGTTCATTCATATAAAATATGTTGTCAATAATATATAAAAAAAGATTTATGCTACAAAAGCATTCTTGTATGTGGTGGATAATATTGAGCTTTGAAGTTTCATTCAACTGATAATATAGATAAAAGAAATCATGAGTGAAATGAGATTTTAGAAGGATTTTGATATGCTTGAAGCATATTTGTAATATTGTCAGTTAATATGATGAGATATGCATTGCACTCTTTTTTCCTTAAATGAGGTTTTGTCCCATTAGGTTTTCCCAGTAAGGTTTTTAATGGGGCAAATTTATGAGCATATGTATATAGTAATGTACTTTTTTTCCTTCGCTCGAATTTTTTCCATCGGGTTTTTCCTTGAAAGGTTTTGATGAGTCATATTCTTTTCATAATAATGATGTATAATCATCAACATATGGTACAGAACTCATGAAGAGTTAATAAATCATATTATATTTCAAAGTTTGAATACATAAAGATGATGAACTCGAGAACTACTACCGATTGAAGTCACAAGAAGCAGTTGTACTCTTTTCCTTCGATCAATTTTTTGTCCGCAGGATTTTTCTGGAAAAGTTTTAATGAGACAACACTTATACACTATAAGTGTAAAAAGAAATATTTCGTGTATTACACAACTCATATGTGGCTATATAAAAGGTGACAAGACAAGATATATATCTCCCAACTTCTAATCACAAGATCTCGAAAATATTAGCGACATCGAATCCAACACATTCGCTTAATGTGATGATTTTAGCGGACTTATTCATGAAGGCAATACCAACATAACTATTTAGTAAATTGGTACACAAGACTGACATGGGTCGACTCAATGATCTACATTGAAAGTATTCAGGGGGAGTAGCGTTGTACTCTTTTTCCTTCAACAAGGTTTGTCCCCTTGGGTTAATCTGGCAATGTTTTAACGAGGCAACATTTTAAGGTCATTCAAGGTTGAGTGTTGTAATTAATTAAATGTAACAATTATATAGTACCTCTAAACCCCAATCTTATACCAATAAAAGAGACTCTAGTCCTCATAATAAAAGACACTCATTGATCACTCTCTTGTCTATTTTATTTAGTTTCACAAATTTCTTAACATACATCTAGTGCTAACTTATTCCTTATACTGATAATATATGGCCATTGTATAATTTTTATATACCATCAGTACTTTTTTAAAAACACTAGTGTTATTTTATATATTACCAGTGCTTAAAACATCTAAATTAACTCACAACAACCTAGATCAAGTACATATAGTGCATAAAACAAAGCAAGTACACTACGGAGGAGAAGTGGGGAAATATAAATTAGAAGAAAATTTACACATCCATTTTTTTTACAATGGATGCAGCCATATACGTTAGATCATAAAAGGGTTGAACAAATGCAAACACATCCGATTTCAACTTCACCTACGAAACTTTAATACACCATAACAACTGTACATATGAATTATTTTCATGCAAATTAAATGTTTTAAGGTCATATTTGATAGAATTTTATTGCCTATACATAAACTTTTCATGTGATTTCCTTATTTTTCTTCATTTTTTGAAACAATTCTGCTTTTGGTATTTTTGTTATTTTTTATAAATAAATGACAAGTTTTCAAGCCTTTATTCAACACAAGAATTGACAACCCCGGGTTATATAACTAAAGAATGCACGAGGGAGGAGGAAAGATGAGTAGAAGTCGGAAACAGAGGCTAAGGTAGCAGAAATATGAAGAATTGAACAAGATATGTTGCAACTGTATTGTATCTAAGACATATCTCTCTAATACAAAGTTTGATCGAGGTGGTTCAAGTGGCCATGAAAATCTAAGAGACAGAGATACAACTTTCATAGAGACACTTGAGTCTAATTCGAAACTTTTAAGGTCCAAAAGTGAGCAAGAAACTCGAGTTACTAGTCGTGTGCGCAACGAGCTTTATTCTTATTGAAGTTGTTCTTAATAAATTGACTCCACATTCAATAAATAATTCTGAGCTTTTTCTTATTTGGTTGTGTTTTAGCTCAATGAGCTTGGCCTCATGCTCATTAAGCTTCACGATTCCAGCTTGAGAACTACTATTTATGCTCGGTAAAATATCATCTTGACTCAAGTTCTTTAAGTTTAAATAAGTCGATCTTATACATTCAAAATACTGGCTCAACCCAACTCATATGCAGCCCTACCCCAACCAACCGCTCGGTATGCTCCGAAGGTTCTCTATTTACAAACATGTGCCGCAATAAAATAATCGCTTACTTCAACCTTTATTTATAGATCTTTGCACTCTAACGAGAACATGCACATTATCAAGTGAGGCCTTTAATTGTATAGTTTGATTTCCTTCTTTCTATTTTGAGAATTGTTAAACATGCTTACAAACCCGTTAAGCATATTGTTAATCACTTTGTATGTGATCATCATAAAATCATATCGAGTAGACAAAACGCACCTTGGATTAGCTCCCATGTACTGCAGATGAGAGTTATGGATCATACAAGGTGTAGAAACCTACTAGCTAAGGTTTATGTATACGTAAATGTTGTAATCTCTATATTATTATAATGAATAAATGTCTTTTGTTCTTATGTCTATATATTATATTCTTGTGTTTTTCTTCATGGTATCAGAGCAGTTGAAAGCCTAACTCTGATATCCTGTCTTCATTTTTCTTTATTACAATAAAAACATGTCGAGTTGCAGCACATCTAATATTAATCCATCATAACCAACTCCATATCAAATAGTTTACCCAAAGAGTCAACATATTTCAGTTTCGCTAGATAAGAGTAACTTCATGACTTGGAAATCGCAGACATTGAGATCCATCAAAGGATATGGATAAGAATCTTTCATCAAAAAAGAAACTACATCTCCAACTCAGTTTGTAATCATTAGAGGACATATAAAGAAAATCCTTTATTCTCTGTCTGTGAAATAAGATCAGATTTTAGTTCCTTAGACAATCTCTTCCTTGAGTGAAAGCATTTTCTCGAGAGATATGGTCTACCCTGGAAAATATTCTAGTACTCAAAACAAGCAAGTGATACAATATAAGATGATGAATGGTCTGTCCATGAAAGATTACTTGGGCAAAATGAAAGCGTGTTGTGATGTTTTAGCTTCTCCGTGAAATAAAGTTACTGAGAAAGATCAGATTTGTCATATATTGGCTAGTTTGAGAAATGAATATAACTTTATGAAGGTTAATGTCACCTTTGGAATTGATCCATACACCTTAGTCGAGTTGCATGCTAAGGTAGTTATGAGGCTAGATTAGAAACCAACAATAATAATATGCATGTTGTCAATACTGAGGGATCTCATCGTTTAGTTTACTTTACAACTCAAGTCAACACTACAAAGTTTAGTAACAATGGTTATCAGAGATACAGAAGAGGTTTTAGAGATTGAAGAGGCATTTTTAGAGGAGGTAGATTTAACAAAAACTCTGGATGTAGAGGAGGAAGGTCCTATGGAGGAGACATGATAGTTTGTCAGTTATGTTATTTTTTTTAGACATACTTCAGATAGATGTTAGTACATGAATTATAACTCTTATCTAAGCAGTAAACACATAACAAACAATAGAATTCAAGAAAACATAACAAACAAATCAACATAATTCAAGAAATCCTTCTCTCAATCTTGCTGAATTTGGAAATCATAAATTTGGGAACCATCATCATTTTGGGAACATCAGTACACCTTCAGAGTTTGATTTAGACATAATTTGATTATCATGAGCTATTGCACAAGTCCCTAATGAACTCTCAAACCTGAAAATGACATTTGACTACACTATAGGCAACAGACTACATATGGGAAATGGAGCTAAAATGAATACCAGTCATATTAGTAATTCTTTTCTCCGATCACCTTTGACATCTAAGACTTTCCTACTCAATAATATACTTCATGTGCGTTCTATTACTAAAAATCTACTTAGTGTTTCAAATTTTGCGTCTGAAAATATCTTTGAGCTTCATCAATCTTTTAGCCTCATTATGGATCAAGTTACCAAAGCTCTCAAAGGGATATTAAATATGGCCTCTATCACTTCAATCTTCATATCACCAAGTCAGTTCCTGAGAATCATCCACATCAACCTTCATCAGCCACCAAGTGTCAAATTTATTTATTTTTTTAATACTTTCAATAAAGAAAACATGATTGTGATATATGAAATCCTAAATTAGGTCACACTAGTCATGACAATAGAAATGGCATTGAAAAACTGTAATATTCTCTTTGACAATAATAATAAGAATTTCATCTTATGTTCTTCTTGTATGTTGGCAAAGATTCATAAGCTCCCCGTTGCTCACTCTAAATCTGTTAGCTCTTAGCCTCTAGAACTAGTGCACTCATCCTTACAAGGTCCTACACCTATAAAGTCTTTTAATGATTTTGTTTACTATGTGATTTTTATTAATCATTTTAGTAAATACATCTCGATATATCTTCTGAAAGCTAAATCAGATCTCATAGTGCTTTCATTCATTTTAAAACTAATGCTGAGAACTATTTAAATTAGATTTTCATAGTGACCTTCAACCTGATGGTGGTACTGAGTAGAAAACTCTCACAAAATTGTTCCAGGATCATGGCATAACATATAGAATCTCTTGTCGTTCTACACCTCAATAGAATGGGGTGGTTGAAATAGGCATCTAATTAAAATGGGGTAATGTCTTCTTGCTCACTCAAACCTACCCCTTATATTTGGGATGATGCTTTATCAGCAACAAAATTCCCAATAAAGTCATTTCTTATAAGGGTCCGCTTAAGTGTCTTTTCAATCAAAACCTCATTACAAATCTCTCAGAGATTTTGGTTGTCCCTATTACCCTCATATCAAACCATATAACACATATAAACTCCAATATAGATCTATTTGAGGCACCATATGTGGTTACAACACTCAGTTTAAGGGATTCAAGGTTCTACTACCATCAGGCATGGTGATCATCTCCAGAAATGTTGCGTTTAGTGAATATGAGTTCTGATAAACATGGATTTTAATTATATATTAGGACCAATTAAATTAGGTTTCAAATACTGTTTGTATACTTTTAACATTCTTTTTAACTTTTTCCTGTTATTTGGACGTTATTACGTGATTGGTATTTTATCTTGTTCTTATAGGATTTTGGAGCTAGTTTAGACAAATTGGTCTTCAAAGAGTATAAAAATGAAAAGTGTGAAGAATTTAACTGAAAATAATGAAGAGTAGAGTCCATTGGGTCAAGATTGTAGCAATCCAACGAAGTCAATGAGTAAATGGGGCCTAGAATACCAGTCGCAACTTGGGTTGTTATTGAAAGTTATTTTCACGGCGACAAGTCGCGACCCTATTCGCGATCACAACTCGGACCATTACTAAAGGTTGTTTTCAAGGGACCCATTCACGACCTCATTCATCACCGTGAAGGATTGTATTTGCACCAATGGAAACCATAAAATTTATCCACAATTAGCGACATCGATTTGTAGAACATTTTAGAAACCGTTACTTATATATTTTAAATGTTGAGATTTGACTTCAACTTATAAAATGAAATCTCAAACCAGTCTAGATTCATCAATTTTTGATCCCTTGAGCCACTATACACTTCCAAACTATGAGATAGAGAGATTGAGTGGGTGTTCAAAGGAGAAACATAAAGAACAAAAGGATCGAAGGATCCACAATCATCCCTACGGTTTATCTTTTTTTAATTTTTCTTATAAACAACATGCGTTCGATAAATTGCATAGCTTGTCTTTTGATTATGTCCAGGTAATTCATTCATTTATAAAAGCTACTAAATAAAAAAGATTATCCCTAATCAGCCCCATTGAACTTTACTCTACCATTGTTAGCACGAGTTTATTATATACTCTCGAAAAACTTCCTTTTTATTTTTGTGAGAGTTCAAAAATAAGTCTTGTGTTTTTAAATTGACTAGATTGATTATTGTATGCCAGTATATACTTATATTTGTGTAATTTTAGTCAAACGTCAAGTTTTGAAATAAAGGGTAACTTTGACGAAAGGATTTGAAGCCTACATTAAATGCTAATTTTTATTGTAGTTTTTGAAAGCCTATTCTCTAAAGGCTAATGTAGTGGGGTAAATCAATGGATATAAGTGTAGGGGAGATGGGGGGCATGGTACCTTCATGGCATCATTTTCATTTTCTTAATTTTAACATTGAATCGATTTAATTTTCTTATTACATTTACTCATGATAGAACCAAAAAGTACTTGTGTCGCAGACACTCTATAGACTCTGAGATTTATCGAGAAGGAAAAAAGGAGAGCTTGAAGCATATTTGTAATATTGTCATTTAATATGATGAGATATGCATTGCACTCTTTTTTCCTTAACTAAGGTTTTGTCCCATTGGGTTTTCCCAATAAGGTTTTTAATGAGGCGAGTTTATGAGCATATTCAAAGAGTAATGTACTTTTTTGCTCATGCCAAACAAATATTCGTAATATCATATTTATAATTCAGGGATTCCCAGTGTAACCTAAAGAATGAATCTATAACATAAATAGGAAAACACCTATCCTAAGCTTAGTGGATTGAGCCTAAACAAAATATAGAAAACAACTGAACAACAAAATATATGTAATTTAAACAAAGTTCTTAAGCAGTCCTGGAGTCTTTCGGATGCGCCACGACCTATTCAACTCCAACTCATCATCCCCTTGCACCAAGGTCGTATCAACTCCATTCAAAAAGAGAGAGAGAGAGAGAGAGGAGAAAGAATAACTCTTCTTTACATTTATAAGAATATTGCAATTAGCCTCTTAGTTTTAACATTAAATCAAACCTCAGCTCATGGGTACTTTTTGGTAGTTTTGAAGTTAGTTGGGTTGTTTTTTTGGCGGGCGGGGCCCTAATGAGATAAAATCATAAGCAGACAATGGGAGTCTTAACTCTTAGAGAAGAACTGGACCTCTGGATGAGGATTTTTTAAAACAGTGTGCAGAATTCCAAGTGACTCTTTCATAGGGCTTGTAAGTGTTTTTATTTAGGAACAACATCCTAGTTAAGATCAAATTCATCAAAGTATTTGATCATCATAAAATTATGCATGTAGTACGAAAGAAGAATCCAAGTATACATTACTTTCCGTGAACTAATATATATATATATATATACCAAACATAGACTATCCTGAATGCACACATGGGCAAGCAAAGCAGTCTGAGCATTAGGCAACAACCAAGCCGATGACATAGATAAAAAAAATTTTACACGACAAATATTGGTTAATGGCTAAGTGTCTGTCGGCTGAATCCTGAAAACCTTTTGTTTAACACTTCGACTCATCCACTTTCAAAGAATTTTACATCATATGGGAGCCTCATATTCCCCTCACTTTAGAAACCATATTCCTCTGCTGACATGACTAAAAATTGCACAAACTCTGCATTAGATAAAAGGGTTTGTGCAAACCATAAAACGTTTTGTTTCTTGATCCACACCAACTGCTACCAGAATGTATCCTCTTAGAGTCACTAATGAAGGGCTTTTCAAATGGTTAAGGCTGCGGAAGCTCATAATTATGCTCAATTTACTCACTTTCACTCCCCTTGTACCTAGAAACGACAAAACTAAAATGATAAAACATGATGTAGAATAGATAAGTGATTTATGTATGCAGTATGGATATGTTGTATTCCTCCACATCATCTTACTTCAAATGAACCTATAGATTGATATAGGGATGCACGTAGTTAATTTTATCTTTATCACATTTAGTGCATTGATTAATGGTACTTTTTGTCTTATTTATGATTGTGAAACAAGCTGCATTCCATATATGTGATACATAAAGTTGTAAGCTTGAAAGCAAAGAAGCAGATTTCCATTAATGATGAATTAGAGTTTACAACTTGAACATGACGGCTATTCATACAGGTGCTTCTATTTATAGCCATATGAATGATCTAGAAAACCCTACGTGTGTCAATGATATTGGCTCATGCAAAATAATAATATAAACCTAGTTGGATGCTTGAAACGGCCTTCTTAGTTTGTCTGCTTGTGCTGCAACTTCTTTGTCATTTTTTGAATCATGATCATTCATATCATGCATGGCATGATCATGTATGCGAACATGCCCCCTCAATTGGATAGAGGATTTGGAATGAACAACGAGCTTGTTTCTGAATCTCTCGAACAATTGGCCAATCAGAGGCTTGGTTATATCTGCAGTTTGATCAATTGAAGGGACATGATAAACCCTTATCTTCTTGGTTCCAACCATTTCTCTGATGAAGTGAACATCTAGATCAAGATGCTTTGTTCTTTGATGATGAATCGGATTGTAATCAAGAGCAATATCACCTTGATTGTCTATCCAAATAGTGGGAATGCGAGGCTGAAATAGGTGAAATTCTTGCAAGAGAGCCTGTAACCATGTTATATCACAAGCTGCATTGGATAGGCTTCTGTATTCTGCCCCTGTGCTAGACCTGGAGAATTTGCCTTACTTCTTGGAGCTCCAACTGATTAGATTGTTACCAAAAAAAACACAAAGTCCAGATGTTGATTTTCTATCATCAATATCAGATGCCCAATCAGAGTCACCAAAGGCATTGATTTGAAGAGATTGACTAAGTGAAAATCTGAGGCCATGATCAATAGTTTTTGCAAGATACCTGATTATCCTCTTAACATCTTTCTAATATATGTTTGATGGTGCTTGCATAAACTGGCTAACTTTGTTCACACTGAAGTAGATGTCTGGCCTTGTGACAGTGGCATATTGTATAGCCCCCACTAGCTGTCTGTAAAGCTTGGGATTAGACATTGGTTGACCATCATATTTTGATAGAAAGGGTTTAGGTATCATTGGAGTGGACAAACTTTTACAACCTATCATTCCGTCTTTAGCTATCAGGTTCACTGTGTACTTTGGTTGAGATAGGAATAGACCATGTGTATGGGGGATAAATTCAATACCAAGGAAATAACTGAGATGTCCAAGGTTCTTAAGAGATAAAAAATGATTTATTTTAGTGATTAGTGAGCTTATTTGGTCAGGGTTATTGCCAATTATCAGAAGGTCGTCAACATAAGCCAGGATCAAAATGATGGTATTATTGGAGAATCTGTAATAGAGAGAAGGATCAGCCTGAGATATTATGAAACCAAGGTGGAAAAGTACACTGCCAAGTTTACTGGACCAAGCTCTTGATGATTGTTTTAGGCTAAGGACTTTTTCAATCTGCAGACCGTTCCAGGAGGGGCATAGTTCTCAAAGCCAGGAGGAAGTTGCATGTAGATTTCTGTGTCAATATCACCATTCAAAAAAGCATTATCAACATCAATTTGTCTGATTGGCCAAGATTTGGAGACAGCAGTGGAGAGAATTGTTCTGATTGTGGATCATTTGATCACAGGACTAAATGTTTCAATGTAGTCAAGCCAGCCTATTGTGTGTATCCTCTGGCAACCAACCTTTCTTTACACCTGGTTAATGAGCCATTTGCATCCTTCTTAGCCTTAAAACCCATTTGCAGCTGATTAGCTTTTTTTTAGGAGGAAGGGAAGTGACTGCCCATGTGTTGTTTTTGACCAAGGCTTCAAATCCCCTTTGTATAGCCTGTTGCTAATGGGAAACTTCATTACCTGTGAGTGTGATTTAGGCTC
This sequence comes from Phtheirospermum japonicum, assembly GCA_014905375.1. Classification (NCBI taxonomy): domain Eukaryota; kingdom Viridiplantae; phylum Streptophyta; class Magnoliopsida; order Lamiales; family Orobanchaceae; genus Phtheirospermum; species Phtheirospermum japonicum. Next base: position 2,124,330 of record BMAC01000078.1, read on the forward strand.
AGCAAAGGGGTCTATCTGGACCAAGTATGATTTTAGTTTCCTGATGCCCTCTTTAAGCCTTGTTGTCATTGGATAAATGTTCTGATCCTTGTCCCCTTCCTTCATATCATTGTTAGTAGCACTTGATATAGGTAAAGTATTATTGTCGATGAGTAAGTCGATAATTATTTTACCAATAGAAATAGCTGATATGGTTGGAGAGCTGATATGAGTTGAGTTTGATGTGTCATATGAGGAGCTTGATGATGGATGTGAGGAGCTGGATGATGATGATGAGGCTAGATTAAGGATCTGAGGAGAATGTGCTTGAGCTGGATTTGAATTAGTGGTCTGAGAGATGGGAACTGTGAGGAGTGGTGCTTGAGATGGTAGATCAGTGGTTTGGGGAGATGTAAGATTTTGTTTCTGATGAAAAAGGTAGTTTGATTCATCAAATACCACATGTCTGGTGATGATGATTCTGTTGTCAGGTAATAAGACTTTACATCATTTGTGAGAGGGGTTGTAGCCAAGAAAGGTACTTTTTGAAATTCTGAATTGTGATTTGTGCTTAATGTATGATCTGGGGTGGGGGTAAAATAGGTAACCAAAGATCCTGAGGGTTGAATAGTCAAGATTATGACTGAACAATGACTGGAAAGGGTTTTTGTATTTGAGGACCTTAGAAAGAGTTCATTTATGAAAAAAATAGCACTAGTGAATGCATCATCCCAGTGCCTGCATGGGACTTGAGAGTGAGTTAAAATGGATAAGCCAACCTCAACTATATGTCTGTGTTTCCTTTCTACAAGTCCATTCTGCTGAGGTGTGTAAGGATAAGATAGTCTGTGTATTATAACATGTTTAAGAAAATAAGGTGTGGGTGATTTGAACTCGCCACCTCCATCAGTTTGGACAATCTTAACAGATTTTTGAAATTGAGTAGCTATAAAAGAATGAAAATGAATGAATTCTTGTGATGTGTCTAATTTTGCCTTGAGTAGATAAAACCAAGTGTATATGGTTTTGTAATCAATGAAGCTAACATAGTAATTATATCCATGAAATGATCTGATAGGAGATGGTCCCCATAGATCAGTGTAAATGAGATCAAAAACACCATAGTGATCAGTTAATGAGTCAGAGAAATATAGTTTATGAGACTTTGATTCCAAACAAATAGAACATAAAGAAGTGTCTTTATTATTAGAAAATGAGCTTTACAACTATTCAGAGCCTTTCTTACAATATCTATAGCAGGATGACCAAGCCTAAAGTGCCATTTTTTAAATCTAAGTCATTATTACTAATAGACACTGAAAAACAGCAAGATTCTGAGGTTGTTGAATAGATGAGGTCTGAGATTGAATATTAATGAGACTGAATTGATAGAGACCTCCTTTAAGTACAGATTTGAGAAGTGTCTCCCCTATTGACAGTGCCTTCACAACACAAAAGTCAGGATGCAATTCAAAAAAGACATGGTTATCTTTGGCAAATTTGGGTACGCTAATGAGGTTTTTCTTGACATGAGGTATATACAACAGTTCTCTGGGGTAGAAAGAGTGGGGAGAGGGGTTGGGTTGGTCAGTAACTATAGAATTACCAATATGAGCAATAGCCAAACCTGAACCATTTTCCACTTGCACTATCTCATTACCTTGATATTCAACAGCCAGATTTAGGTTGTTCATGTCATAAGTGACATGATTAGTAGCCCTTGAGTCAAGATACCAGATGCCTTCTGAAATGGAATCTTGAGGGCCTAGGTTGGCAATATTGATGGAGGCATCAGTCTAATAAGAGTTGCTTGAATATTGAGGATAGGTCATGTTGTTGTTAGTAGGAGTGAAATTCATATCCATCCTATAGTAACATTTTTCTACAGTGTGGTTAGTGTAATGACATATTTGACATCTTTGCTTATCTCCTATATATCCATATCTGCCTCCTCTACCTCTGTAGTTGCCATATCTACCTTTTCCAGCACCTCTAATAGCTCCTCTTCTCATGGTACCCATACCTCTTGGGGGGAAAAGGAACTCTTGAGTTGTTTCCTTGAGTGAGCAAATTTGCAGAAAATGATGAACCTTGAACTACTACCTCTGTTGTTTCCAAATGTTTTCAAAGCTCAAGAGAATGGAATGAGCCTCTCTAAGGCTGCAAGGGCTGGATCTTAACACGATTGTACTCTGATCCAAGTCTGGATAGGAGAAGCAAGATTTGATTTTGTTCAGAATATTGTTCTCCAGTGGTTGAAATCATATCACAAAAAGACTTGATTTTTTTGATGTAATCTCTCATGGCCAAGGACCCCTTTTTCATTGCTTACAGCTGCATCTTATATTGTATAGCTTTAGCATTGCTTTCATTAGAAAAATTGATCTGCAGGGCTTCTCAGATTTCACTAGATGTGTTAAGTCCAATTGTTGTGACCAACACACTTTCAGAAAGAGAAGATAAAAGCCAAGAAGCTAGCAGTTGATCCTGGTGAATCCATCTCAAAAAGGCTGGATTTATGATGTTTTCATCACCTGAATCATTTTGAATAAGCTGATCTGGAACCTTTTGAGTACTATAAAGGAAATTTGATAATCCATAGCCTTTAACAGCTGTCAGGAACTGTTGTCTCCATATAAGATAGTTATTATCATTGACTTTGATGCTAATTAATTGGCTTTGTAACTGAATGACCGGATCAAGAAGGCTTGACGTAGGTGTAGCAAGACTTTGAGACATGATGTTTGATCAAAAAGGGAAAATGCAAAAGCAATAAATGAAAAGCTGTAGAAGGGGCCGGATAACAATTAAATGATGCTGCAGCATGATAGAGACAGGTCATATAACTTCTCTATTACCATGTGAAACAAGCTGCATTCCATATACGTGATACATAAAAGCTTTAAGCTTGAAAGCAAAGAAGCAGATTACCATTAACGATAAATTAGGGTTTGGAACTTGAACATGAAGGATATTGATACAAGTGCTTCTATTTATAGCCATAGGAATGATCTAGAACAACCCTACGTGTGTCAATGAGATTGGCTCATGCAAAACGACAATATAAACCTAGCTGGATGCTTGCAACGGCCTTCTTGGTTTGTCTGCTTGTGCTGCAGCTTCTTTGTCATTTCTGAACCATGATCATGCATTTCATGCATAGCATGATCATGTATGCTAACAATGATAACAACATTATTAATAAAGAATTCTTGGCGCTTCCATGATTGGTGTTGGCTTGGTTCTTGGATATTGGTGGCGGGCCGGGGACATTGCATGCCGTGGGGATTAAGTGACCAAAGATGTTACATTGTTAATGTTAAATGCATATTTGGATTTGTTTTATGCTAATATAATCACTATCCAATTAATGTTGGAAGTAATAAACTTTCTCCAAGTTTATTTTTATTTTTTAAGGGATCTCAATCAGTCAACTAGTCATGTTTCACATCAAAGTATGATGTAAAAACATTGCTATTTTTTGTACTAAACTTGTACTATGTGGGGTTGCTTGGTGGGTGGTTGTGGACCTTACGGTGGCATCACCTGATTCACCTCTCGTACTGATCATCTGAGGCTTTCAATTAATTTAATCAATTTGTTATACCTTATAACCCCTAGGGTGAAATAATTTTTAAAAATGTGATTCTCGGCATTTAACTAGAAAAATATATTCACAACTCATGTTTTCAAATGTCACTTTCTGCATTTGGTTTGATATATTTCATTTAATCCAAACTGAAAAATAGAGATATTTTAGATTTCTAATTTTCTACTTGTAACTTGACTTTTCACACAAACAAAGCATTGTTATTGGCAATCAACTTAATTCTATGGTGCTCTCGATAGCTCCATAAGCTCATACCACGTTTTGACGTGGCGTACGCTAATTGAATAGCTCCAATGGCCCTAACAGGAGACCTATCGAGTTTGATTGTCAAACAGTCTGCATATCAAATTATGGCACGGACTTATGTCATCATTGAATTCCTCATCAATCACCACTTTCTTTTGATTCTTAATTATTTATTGTTTTGGCGGCAATATATCATTTCTTAGAAAAAATAGAAACATGGTAAAATTAAATAAATCAAATATATTTTAAAATTGACAAAATGATACAACTATAATAAAAATTAAAAAACAGATAGGGACGTTATTATGAAAAGCGTCCTACTAAGTAAAAATTAAAAAAAATTGAAAGTGGGATGCGTTTGGCAATCGCGTCCCGTACTAGGATATGTGTTTTAAAGGTGGAGCAGAACCAGAGTTTCAGTCTTTCACAAAATAATGGACCACATTAAAGTCATTGACCCAGAAGCATTTGCATACTTGGATGACATTGATAAGAATAAGTGGACACTGCGCCATGACGGCGGCAAACTGTGTGGGATCCTGATGACCAACACGTATGAGTGCATCAATGGAGTAATGAAACGTGTTATACGGCTTCCAATAACTACTCTCGTTTGAATCACATTTGTCCGAAGTACATAAAAAATTTATAAATGCTCGGTCAATGTGACAAGAGTCGATAACATACAACAATTCTGACATGATAAAATATATATCATATTCAGCGCAAGACAGCATGCTGGGACATCTTACCAAGTTACGGGATATAATTGGGCGACACAAACAGTTAAAGTTTCCACACAGGTCGATGGAGCAGTTCATGCTCGAAACTTTCGAGTGTCCTTGTCGAGTGCAGAATGCTCTTGTGGTGGATGGTTGAGTAGTAGTATTCCGCGCTCTCATGTAATCCGAACATACCTCGATTTCAGAGTGAATTCTTGAGTTTACATGTAAGATTACTATATTACTGCGTACCAAAGTGCTCTGTTGAAGCTTTTGACCATTGCCCGACGCGGAGACTGGAATGAAGCAAGTTTTGAACTGGTTCATGATACAAACACTAGGAGGCCTAGAACTGCTGGACGAATCTGGAGCAATAGGATCCACAACAATATGGACCAACCTCAAATACGCGCAAGACAACAATATCGTGCTCAAGAGGTGGATAACACATCACAAGGCAGTGGATGTTCTAGTTCCAGGCATTGATGTTAGATAAGACGATATTCTTCCATTAGTCTGATGTTGTAATTTGCTTTGATTTTTTGCTGACAATCGATTGACACTACTTGATGTTGTAATTCTCATTGTGTATTAATAATTGTTCTTGTATGAATTCATTAAGTAATATTATCTTTGGGAAATAATGTTTGTTGTATGAGTTTATTAATTCATATATATTCGTGGAAAATAATATTTTTATTGCACATAATTTGTTATCAATAAAGTACTTATATCGTGCAACTTTTTATCTGATATTTATTTTGATCATTTATATGTATTTATCTTGCAGATGACATCACCGCATGATGATCCTTTGTTGACCCAGCAGCATTTACATCGGCCCAACAATGTTGAACATGATCAGGTTGATGGAGTTCTTACGGTTAAGCGTGCAGCATCTTATATCTTTTGGGATTTTGGTGACGAGGGTAACTATTTGCATCCTCTAGTTATGTTAGTAATAGATCGTCGGGGTTTTATGGGGTCGCACGTTGTGGACCGATTAGCAGACTAGGCAACCATTTGATAATAGCATTGGTTGAGATATGTCTCCACGATACACATACTTTCAATTTTTCCTTAGGAGAGGCGACAATCACCCTACAGGATGTTGTCATAATTTGGGGTATTCCGATCAAAGGTACCTCGATGATAGGCAATGATGTTTAGCATTACAGGGAGTATTGGGCTCAGTATCTTATGCACTACATAGGTATACAAGTTGAATATGATGAGGACATGAAAGGTGAGACTCGTTTAAGACTCTCGACATTGAGTGAGGATCTTAGAATCCACCAGCCAAATGATGACACGCCGCAGGATAAGGTTGTGAAGTACGCACGTGGGATTGCATTGTTATTACTTGGTTCTATGTTGATGCCCAGTGAACCTAGGGATGGCAATGGGGGCGGTCGGGTCAGGTACTACGAGACCCTGACCCGCCCCATCAACCTTACGGGCCGAGTAAGGGCAATCAGTTATGGGTCACGTGTCGGGTCGGAGGACCCGTCTAAATATTTTTTTATTTTTAATTATAAAACCTTAATTATTATTAATAAAAAAATCAAATATATTACTATAAAAATTCAACACAAGACTACAAAAATAATAAAATTACCACTAAACCAAAGACAATAAACTTATTATAAATTTATTAGCTTATTTATAAGTTTATGTATCATTTATTTTAATTTACTAATGTATATTATTTAAAAAATATCATTATTAATGTATAAATGTTAAATATAATATTAAGTGTATAAAAATATAAACAATCATATATATATATATATATATATATATATATATATATATATATATAACATATAACATATAACATATAACATATATAAAAAAATAAAAAGATTGTACGGGGCGGGGCGGGCCAAGTACCCGCGGGGCGGAAGTGGTACCCGGACCCGCCCCGCCCCGCCGCGGGGCACGGGGCGGGGCGCCCAAAATGGCGCGGGACAGGTCGGGGCAGGCCGGACCGGGATTGCCATCCCTAGGTGCAACCAACAACTATGTGTCCATACTATACCAATGTCATTTCGTGTATAATGAGACGACCTCAAGTATTAGTTGGGGTAATATTGTGATTGCATGTTTATATCAAGAGTTGTGTAATGTTGTCAACTTTGAGAGGAAGGCAATTGACGAAATGTGCAGTGGACATGGAAACCCTATGATATGAGTGCACCTGAAATTTTTATACTGGGTGAAAGATATTTGACTGAAAATTGTCTGAGCGAGTGTCCACTCATATGTTGGTCAATTGTCGAGGTCCAGTTTCCTAGTCGAGTGACCCAACAATTCGGTAAACACCAGACATACCAGATACCAGTATAGTTGATTTGGAAGAATTTCAAAATGTCTCTCGAGCACATGATCATTACGCTCAGTGGACTGCATGTCATGGATCTGTGCATGAGATTTAGAGGCTACAAGGTTACAAGGTACTCCAATTTGAAGAGGTGCGGGTACACTACGCGGATATTTCAGATGGTATCAACAAATTACACGTCATTTCATCTCTCGTTTGGAGTGACATACAGAGGGAGGATATCAGCCATCTGACGTGAGCGTTCACGATGCCATTGTAAATCTTATTTACTTTATCCTCGCTCAATGAATTTAATTATTACTTAGATTTGATGTTAAAATCTCTATGTTTTGTAGGGTACTTGGAGTCAGCGACTCGACTGTGTTGCGTCAGATGCTAGAGATAAATATTTTGACTCTTATCGTCGTATTCACGATGTAGTTCAGTCAGTTGCTGATGAGATGAGGCAACGACTTCGTATTCGTGGAGAGCTATATGAGCATGCTCCAGATCTCCACACAGTACACACATCAGGTAGTGCAAGAAGGAAAACACCCGGTGTGTCCACATACTCTCATCACAAGGCAATAGAAGCTTCACCTGGGCCATCATCAATCACCCATTATGGTAATTGTGTAATTCTTTAATAATTATTTTATATGTAACATTTTGATTAATATTACAATAACAATTTTTTATCTCTTTGAATATAGATACGGTTGGTCGATCATCGTCTCACAGACATCCTGATCCAAACGAGGGAGGTGGTTCCATTCCTACATTTTGACCATCTGGGATAGAGTTTTGTACTTGTTCCATTGTTGGGCAATCATTTGTCGATCTTCTTCAGAAAGATAGAATTAGTGGGTTCGAGGACTTCGAAGCTACAAATTATTTGGGCTTTTCGTGACCACACTTCCATACAACACCAATTTAATATCAATATGTGAGTCATGCTAATGGGAGTTGGGGTGTACATGCGAATGAGGACGAAGAAGGTGATGCGCCAGAAGGAGGGAACATAGAAAATGACACACCAGTGCCGATTCAAGAACCACCTGGTAATGCCACGTACATTAGGGAAAAGGTTGCATGGTGACGAGGATAAACCAGCCCCCACCCCCACCCTCCCACTCCCACCCAAGGACATAATTACGACCTACGTAAAGGCAAACACCCAAAGAGGTGTGGCACAAGAGGACATTATTGAGAATATTTTCTTAGAGTGTAATTTATTTTGATTGTGTAGAAGTTTCTTAATGTGTGGTTTATTTTTAAGTTTTTATCATTCACTAGTTATCAAATATATAGAGAAAACAAAAAACCTCAAAACAAAAACATAAAAACTACAATAATTCAAGAAGTAGCAGCAGTTTGGCAAAATAAAAAACAACACACCAGAAAACCATAACACAACGAAGCAACAAACACGTGATAAAATAGATAGAGTATTAAGTGATAAAATAATATGCAACATTCAACAATCTTCACTACGCATGTTTCTTCCCCTTCCCATTTCCACTTGCAGAGCTTCCACTGTGGTTAGTTGGATACACTTCTTCGAAAAATACTTTTATTTTCGTGAACAAGAGTTCATCATAAAAAGCGTTGCAATAACTTTTCATGGACAATCATGTATTCATCACAACAAGTTACAATAATGAAAGATTCAAAGTACATGTAATCATTGAAAGGGAGTGTAGAACTTACAGGCATAAACTTCTTCGGGCTTTATGATCACCAAAGACCATTTTTACATTCTCGTTCCAAACTGTACCAGGGGTCTGAATCAGTTCTTTGAAGAACCTAAATCGGCTTTCAAGTTAGACAATCCTGACTATGATGTCATCGTTGGAAATGGCACGTTCAGTTTTAAAGCAACAATTAAGTAAATATTTGGCTTCCTTCACTCATTTTTCTGGTAATGGTCCATTATTTGGATTTCATCCACGGATATCTTTATTCAGTGATTAGGAATTCCAGTATATGTTCATCTCTATGAAGGGTCACTTAATATCTTCTTCACAGTCGTAATAGAGTGCTTGAACACGAAGTTTAGGAGGACCATTTGTGTCATTAAAGTGGTTTGACATTAGCTTTTTTTTTCAAATAAGATAGAAGTAATTGATATGTACTTGTTGATGAGTTCTCCATTATTTATTCCAATACTTATTTATAGCAAGAAGAGATTATCAGATAAGTTACTAATCAATTAAATTTACCTTTTCCAATCATGACTTTTGACAAGATCAAATAATTTGACTGAGCTTGCTACGGTCCCAAGGTCATAGCTCATTGACAAGACCAAACAAAGTTCCGATTTAATAATTTGATTGAGCTTGATAGGGTCTCAGAGTCATAGCTCATCGAAAAGACCAAACAATGTTGCATTTCAATTATTTGACTGAGCTTGCTAGGGTCCCAGGGTCATAGCTCACTGACAATACCAAACAAAATTTTATTTTAATAATCTAACTGACCTTGCTAGGGAACTAGAGTCATAGCTCATTAAAAAGACCAAGCAAAGTTCCATTTAAATAATTTGACTGAGCTTGCTAAGGTCCTAGAGTCATAGCTCATTGGCAAGACCAAACAATGTTCTATTTTAATCATTTGCCCGGATTTGTAATATTTCTTCTGTAATTTATTGAAATTGTTTGTTTGTATCATCCAATTGTTGGGTATGGTCCATCGGCCATGTAAAATGTACCACAAAATTTACATCATAGAATATATCTTTGTAAAAGTGTTTCTTGTTAAAAGCAGTGTTTGGGAAATATATTCCTTTTTACAATTAGAAAACACCAAAAGAAGAATATATTATATTTACATTGAATGCTCTAATGCTATATTTAATCTTAGATTCATTTCCATGGAAACTAAACTCTGTAACTATAAACTCAAAATAAAATCCACTCAAAAAAAAATTAAAACAGCATCAGGTGAAAGCTCCCAAAATATTACTAGGCCTTAATCCCATTAGTTCTACATAGAGACTTGGACCAAGGAAGTGGACAAAAAATTTATTCAAGAGCATGTGGAACAATGTGTGATGGAGAATTTCCATTATGCGAAGCGTAACACGGCTATAATACACACGACTATCACCAATGTCAATATAGTTTTTTATACAAAGTTTGATCTATCATGTTGCGTAACACGGGCAAATTATCTTCATATGCATTACCGAGTCTTTCTTTGGCTACTCAGTCAATGTGGTGTATCTTATGATCGAACTAGTAATCATGTTCATCCAAGAATTGAAACCATGTGAAATTCAAATACTCAGGGTTAGTTCATTTAGTACGAGAAGTTTAAAAATTTTTTATTTTAAATTATACATTGTTCACATGTGTTTTAGCTAATATGGTGTTTTGTTGTATGCAGCATGAAAAGTTTGCAATTACATATAGGTTTAAAGGTGAAGCGGATTATCATACATTGTCGATCTTAGGAGAATATTAGGATGAAGTGGTGTATGTTATCCCTTAAACTCATAGTCGAGTGTTGGTTCTCTTCTCAGATAATGAGCACATATCTTGTATCTTGTTGGATTTCAGCAGCTTGTTTATTAAATTTGCGACGTTAATAGTGCATTTGCATTTTTTTATTACCTACAATATTAAATGGTTATGTATGAGGATTAAATCGGTTCCTATTTTTCCCGTCATATAAAATGAATTGATAATTTAACACGAAATTGATATTACATTACAATCGAAACTCGATAAAGTGAAGATATTTAAGTGGGTTAAAGTAAATTCAAATAAATTTAAGTGATGAATTTACTCTTACGCATGTGATACCTACTAGTGATATGACAACACATTTGCACAATTGCATTTATTTACTTTCCCACACTCTTACTACTGTTCATGTTTATTTACAAACAACCAAAATCAAGTAAATAGGATAAAAAAATGGGGTCAAGCTGGCATGTGAAAATGGGACCAGACTAAACTGACTCTTACGCATGTGAAATCTAACAACGACATGACAACACAATGCTATATCTGTAACATTGATGTCCATTACATTTTTATTATCATAGTGCTTGACAAGACCGAATAATGCATTTAATCAGATTTTAACTTTACATTGAAATAAATTGAATTGATTTATATGATATGACAGCAATCAAAGCTACTTTTCATTGAATTATTTAAAGAATTTCAGTGTAAAGCCTTTGAACAGTCAAAGTTACTAATCGAAGTTGCTTTTCAAATGTCGAATATGGTTACCTATATGCATTCACTTTTTTTTTACTTCGTATTTACTACACATATTCTTCAAAAATTATGCACTTACAAAAGAAATGTTGGAACCTATTTTCCTAACCACATCTCACTTACAAAGTATTTTTCAACCACCCAAGTCTAAATCAAAAGTAAAAAAAAAAAAAAATTGTCTCCATCAGCCTAACAATGTACCAAGTTTCGATTTTGAAGAAGATTTATTTTTCTACGATAAAGAATTTGACCGAGTGGAGCAGCCATATGGATATCGTGCTTGTTGACGAGCTTCGTGAGAGAAAGCTCAATGGACTCTACGAACCAAGAAGAGGAATACGCAACAATATCACATGGAACTTTGTTGGACAAAATCAATGTCAAGTTCAGGAAAGACTTCACCATGGATGACATAACCACTCGAGTTGAGTTTCTTGAAAAACGATACAAATATTTTCATATAAATGTTGGGCAACAAACATGCTACTTGGGATCACGAGGACCAACAAAGTGCAAGCACCCATAATGGCTTATACATTTTTTGAATGATGCAGAGTTTACTTCTGCATATCTAAAAAATGGAAAACATTTATTCGATAAGATGGATTGGTATTCAATAAAAAAGAAAAAAAATGAATTACATTTATCAATAGACCACAATCTTATTGGAAATCCGCTTACGATTGTGAACACATGTGTAATATCAAATTGTTAAAATTGTTATTTCAATCTTATTGTATTTGAATTTTAAAATAAAATTTCATTGTTCTAATTTTTAAGAAATTATTGTGATATACACTTATATTAAAAAAAAACATGTTTATTCATTTTCCCTAATGCAACATAAGAGATACTTAAGATTTTAAAAATTCATGAACGTTTCAAATAAAAAATAACAAATTATCAAAATGAAGAAAAACTTTTTCTTTCAAATTATAGGGCATATGTTCCGTTTTTTTTTCCACAAAAACACCCGGGACGCTGATGGCAACAATATCCTGCCCCGAAGAATTTTTATATTTTACAAATTGACCCGCGACATTGCCACTAACATCCCAAAATGAGATTTTTTTATTTTTTTTTTTTTTTTTTTTACAGTTCGACCCCAGGACGCAGCTGCAACAGGTTCCCGACCCCCCCTCATATTTTTTTATCATTTAGCCTCAAAATTACCGAAATCAACTAAAATAGTTCGGGACGCGATTGCCAAACACGTCTTTCAAATTTTTGTTTAGTTTATTTTTATTAGCGGCTTTTCATAACGTCCTGATTTATTTTATTAAATTTTTGTTATAGTTATATCATTTTGTCAATTTTAAAATATATTTGTATTGGTTATTATACCTAAATACACTTCCATAAATAGCCACATACAACGATTGTGAATGGTCATAGAAATTATGACAAAAACAGGGCAAAATCAAAATTTTAAGAATGCCTCATTGTGATTATTTCCATCTTACAAATTACACCAATTGAAAATGAGAATAATAACCATGATGTTTGCAAGGAAGAATACAGAGATAATGATGGTTTAAATGTGTACTCAGATTCAAGGTATAGCGCCATGGACCTTATGTATATGGATATCTAGCTTGGTTTATGGTTAAGTGTGCAATAATCTAGAATAATTTATTTATTAGTTAATAGGTCAGGCCAAGTCAGATCTAATTGCAAAATAAAAGACTGATATGGAGTTGCAATAGGACAAATGGTGGTGGTCTTTCATCTAGATTTCTCTATGGTCTTTTAATACATTAAAGGGATATTCGTTCACATTTCACATCAAATTATGATGTAAGAAATTTGCTACTCAGAACGGAATTTGTACTGTGGGGGTTGTGCTGCTGTCACCTCTCGTACTGATCAGTTGAGGTCTTCAATTAATTTAATAAATTATGGCAACTTAAATGAAATAGATAATTATAACACATGAGTGATACCACTTGGCTACAAAGCTCATGGGCCGTGATTGCACATGATGTACATCAACTGTACTTTTCTTCTCACATGCTCTACACAACCGGAACACCAAGGGATCCTACTGAAAGCAATCTCGGTAATATCTGCACCACCAGGTTGATCCAAAATCAGTAAATCCCTCGCACAAGTGACTTAATTACAGCATAGAGTTTCTTTACAAATCATACCTCGCCAAGTCTAGCATTAATTTTCAAAGGGACAAAATCATCAGCTCTGGTTACACCGATATTTACAATGGCCGTAGCAGCACCAGCCTCATGAGCAACTCTGTACAAATCGATCGAATCACTTCAGACACTTGAATGTTTACTTTTCTTGTATAAAAGCTACTGTACACAATCAGGAATAATGAGGTTTTCCGGAATCTCATCTGCAATATATACGCATTCGGCCTACATAAGTGTTTCATAATATAGATTGCAAGGTTGTGATGCTTGTGAAAAATGTTTTGCACAATTTCCCCAAGAGAAATGTTTTTGTACATGCAACTGCTTGTGCATTTTATTTTTATCTCTCCTAATAAACACACTACTTATTCATTCTCGTGTTCGAATAATCAATCACATTCCATTACAACTTCACTAAAAAAAATCACATTAACTACACTTCCATATCAAAAAACAAGTGTTTGGTTCTATTATGACATAGTCATGAGGTGCTCAACAAACCATTTGAATCTCATAAAAACCTTTTTGTAGCTTTGGATTGATGCATAATTCACTCTCTCATACTTTTCCAATCATCAATCGCATCATATCACTATTCTAGTAGAAAAAAACATCACATCAACTTTCATAATTACATTTTTTATTTATATATCTAATTGTACCCTCGAAAATCATTTTTATTTTACCAAAATACTACCTCACCAACACAGGTTCTAATCCACATTAAGAGGACATGCGTACAATTCAGCTTTTGGCTAGGAATATCGGGATGTTTAAAATTTGAAGAGATAGGAAACTGAGAGCTGCCTTTATATAAACATAGAAGATAAAATTATTCTGATTTTATACCGGATGAGACGGAAAGCAGACATGGTCATCATTGATGAACCAAGTACAAGGAATGCATCACATTCTTTTGCAGCTTCCATCGCTCTATCAGCCCGACCCTTGGGGACATTATCACCAAAAAAGACAACCTGAAAAATTATTACTTATATTAAAGAGTGAAATCTGCAATAGAAATTTGCAAATATATAGACATGATGAATATAAAGCCTGATAAATAAGAGGGATAATAACACAAACACCTTCAGACTTTTGATCATCACCCAAAAAAAAAAGTCTAATTATCCTTGTCGATTTTTAAAACAGATTCACCTAAAAAAATTTCCATCTTAGAAAAATCTGATATCTATCATAAAGGGGTTTATCAAGTACATGAATACATGAAATTCCAATTGAAATTAAACAAGCTAATACAACTTAAAAAATGATATTCATGAGAAAAGCATCTGCTTTCGCAAGTTCAGAGAAATAGTGTAGCTGTGTAGCAATTACTAGCTTCAGTAAGTTAACATTTCATGCTGCAGGAAAATACACAAGTACTCGGGCACAGAAGCCAAATAACAGGCATATAAACATTGCTTACATCCGGTTTCAATATTCCATTACATCTCTGGCAATTAGGAATGTGGAACTCCTCTTCCCAAAACTTCTCATCAATCTCGATATCACCATCAGGCCTTTGCTTCATTCCAAAGCTCTTGTCTGATCGGCTGTCGTAATCTAGGCTTTCAATTGCTTCTGCCCACTGCAATGACGTTAAAAGTTCTAGCATGAGTTTTCAATAGAAGACAGCATGAGTGAATAAGCCTGCAGAAAATAACCAAAAAAAAAAAAGAAAAGAAAAGACATCCTGTAAAAAAATTAACAGTTCTGCACGTTGGTTTTCACAGTTGGATTTACAAGAGAGCAAAACTCAGTGTGAGAAAAATAAATGGAACTTGTAATTTTCTCTGTTCCTCTGTGGATATAGATTAAATGCCAGTGTAAGCAACCTCAAAGCAGTGTAAATACTGTGACAGAAGTTCCCAAAGCCGTTGGTTTATTGGCCAGGAGACGTAATTTTTTCATAAAGAAAAAAAAATGAAAAAGAACACTAGAATACCATGCCCCAGGAAATAGTCTAGCAAATTCAATATAACCTATGTTTCTAAAGGCTCAATCTATAAGATCAAAACATCTGCTTCCACGTAAAACATGCAAACATTTACATAAAAATGCACAATTCAGAACAAAAATTAATTTATAACAATTTCTGAAGGGCTGTAGTATGTGTATAGCTCAAAGGCTCAAAACACAATATGGTTGCTGACATTCCAAAGAGAGGTCAGAAAACAATTCACTAAGGTTTGGAGTTAAAAAAGACAATAATGTCAACTAGTTAAACAAGAACACAAAAAATGAGTTTACTCTAAGGGGGCCCTTCTATGCTATGGGGTAATTACTTAATTATTAAGAAAAAAATCCCAGCTAAAGATATTGACAGATAAGATCGGTAATATTACTTGTCCCAACGCAATCATCTAAGATCATCATATGCAAACGACTCATACCTCTACACTATACTGAGTCAATATCACCCCAACCGAGAACTATTAAACTCATTAAGGGAATGCTGTGAAACAGGGTATGTTAGCAAGAGCAGAAAAAGGAGAAGTAGAGATAATGCTTATACTGTTTAACCATGCCCAGAAGATTTCCAGGAGTCATTACATAAAAACAACCTTCTTGTTGGGACAGTAAACAAATTCCACTAGAACTATATATTATGATGGCATATATATTTATGTGTAAATATATTCGTAATTAGTTTGTATTGGTTGTAATTAGTTTCCTTAATTATAGTCCGGGGTTTGTGTAAGTTTGTATATAAACTATTTGTGGTTAATGAGAATGGGGTACGGAAACCATTTCCTTCATGGTATCACGAGGCCAGTAACCCTAGCCGTTTTATTTTTTTCTGCAGATCTCCCCTCCCTCTATACACGCTGCTCCTCACAGCTTCTCCCTTCTCGTTCCTCTTTTCAATGGCAGAGAACAATAATAAATCTTTTCATCCGGCTCTCGCAGTGGGAAACATCAAAAACTTCATCCCAATCCGGCTTGAGATCGAGAAAAGTCACTATMRTACATGGGCAGAATTATTTCAAATTCATTGCCGAGCATATGATGTTGTGGAAAAACATCATACCACCCAAACCCACCGAATCGGAAAAAGGTAAGGAACAGGTGGTTGAGCGTGATGAAAAGCTGTGGACGCGCCTTGACGCGATCGTTCTTACCTGGATTTATGGCACCATTTCTCCGGAGCTTCTTCACACCATTTTCGTGAAAGATACTACCGCTCAAAAGGCGTGGGAACGTCTGGAGAGTGTATTTCATGACAACAAAAATTCAAGGGCTGTGTACTTGGAGGCCCAATTCACCCAAGTGCATATGGATAATTTTCGGGATGTGGTGGCATATTGCCAAGAGTTGAAGGTGTTAGCGGATCAACTCGCGAATGTGGGGGCTCCCGTGACAGAAAATCGATTGGTCCTTCAATTGGTCGCGGGGGTAAACGAAAGTCTCGATAATGTGGCGTCCATGATTTCCCAAACTAAGCCACTGCCAGATTTTTATGAAGCACGATCACGTCTGATCATGGAGGAGACTCGCCACTCCTAGCAGGCCAAAATGGCGGCGAACTCTGGTGCAGCAGCAATGGTTGCTTCTCATACTGTTCATGAAGACTCAAACCCTCCTGGTCGAAATAACAATCATGGCGGGCAGAATAAAGGTGGCAATAATCGGTATAACAATAATGGGAAGAATGGAAAAAACGGAGGCGGTCATGGTCGCGGGAAAAGCTATCAAAATCAGACCGGTGGTGGCAACCACCAACAGACCCAACAGCGTCAATGGCAGACACAACCACCTCCTTGGTGGAATCATGGGATGGGCTGGGCCCCTCCTTCTTGGGCCGTTTCCCCTTGCCCATATCCCACTACGGGCTGGACACCAAGGGCACCTACTGGCAGACCCATACAGGGCGTTCTTGGCCCTCGGCCAAATCAACAACAGGCCCTTGTAGCCCAAAGTCCGAATCCAGTCCCCTATACCCCCACAGACGTTGAAGCGGCAATGCACACTATGTCACTTCACGTTCCTGATGACAACTGGTACATGGACACCAGTGCTACTTCGCATATGACGGCGTCGCAAGGTACTCTTTCGTCTTATTTTAATTTGAGCAGTACTAAAAATATAATTGTTTGCAGTGGTCACGAGATTCCAATTCGTGGTTATGGACACAAATCACTATCACCCACCCCTTAAACTGTCGAATATACTTCATGCCCCGAATTTAATTAAAAATTTGGTATTTGTTGTCGTTTTACAACTGATAATCATGTTTCTGTTGAATTTGATCCCTATGGGTTTTCTGTGAAGGATATTCAGACGGGGATTCCTTTAATGAGATGTGATAGCATTGGCGATTTATATCCCATATCCACCAACACCACCACTCGTCGTCCAGCCAACACTCCATCAACTTTTGCCGCTCTTTCTCCCAATCTTTGGCATGATCGCTTAGGACACTCGGGAGACTCTATTTTTCGTTTTCTTTGCAAAAATAATGTGATTGATTGTAAACAATCGTCTTGCAATAATCGTTGTAATTCTTGTGTTTTTGGGAAACATGTTCGATTGCCATTTGTTCCTTTTACTTCTTGCATAACTATGCCATTTGATATTATTCATAGTGATTTGTGGACCTCTCCTGTGTTAATTTCTGCTGGTCACAAGTATTATTTACTCTTTCTAGATGATTATAAGAATTTTCTTTGGTCATTTCCTATTGGAAAGAAATCTCAAGTTTACCCCATTTTTCTTGCCTTTAGCGAATTTATCAAAACTCAATTTGAAAGAAAAATAAAATACTTTCAATGTGACAACGGGAGGGAATTCGATAATAATCAGTTCAAATCATTTTGTCAAACTAATGGGATGCGCTTTCGTTTTTCCTGTCCTCACACTTCGTCTCAAAATGGGAAAGCGGAACGGAAAATTCGGACAATAAACAATTTGATACGAACTTTACTCGTCCACTCTTCTATGCCTCCATTTTTTTGGCATCATGCATTACAAATGGCCACATATCTCCTAAACATAATTCCCCACAAAACGCTTCACAATTCTTCTCCAACACAGATGCTCTATTTTCGGGATCCATCTTACACACATTTACGAGTGTTTTGTTGCTTATGTTTTCCTCTTAACCCCTCTTCCCAAATTAATAAGCTTCAATCTCGGTCAACTCCGTGTGTTTTCCTTGGGTATCCAGAGAAAATCATAGGGGATACAAGTGCTATGACATCTCTAGTCGAAAAATAATTCTCTCGCGTCATGTCGTGTTTGATGAGACCAAATTCCCATTTGCAACTCTTCCTACACGCGACTCAACACCATATGAATTTTTGAACGATGACATGCATCCTAGTATTCGTGAAATGGCTGCATCGTATCAAAAATCACCACTTGGGTCCATCCCTCCACCTGCGGCCCCACTGGCCCAGGAAATACAACCCACCAGCCTGCGTCCTCAAGAAGCCCAGGCCCAAAACCGTATACCTTTGCCCCCACTTGACTTCCTCAGTTTCTCCGTCTCCCGTGCCCTCCAATCCTAAAATTGCGTTGTCTGACCCGAATTGGAAAGTGGCTATGTTGGATGAATATAATGCCTTATTAAAAATAAGACGTGGGAGTTAGTGCCCCGTCCGTCTAATGTGAATATTATTCGGTTTATGTGGATTTTTTGTCATAAAAAGAAATCTGATGGGTCGTTTGAGAGGCACATAGTTGAAAAAGGCGAGAGGCGCACCTAGGCGCAAAGCCTTCTGGAGCCTGAGGCGCAAGGCGCACGGCTAGGCGCGCGCCTTTTGAACAAAAGGCGCAAAAATAAAAAATAATGAAAAATATATTAACTTTGTTTTTAGATTACAAATAAGCAACTACATTGTGAAAATAGTTATATTACAAAAACAAATTATTCATGGTAACCCAAAAGAGCAAACTAAACATTAAACACAGAAGTTATAATAATTATTATGACATGATAACAACTATTATATTCATTTGGGATGTTAATAAGTATGAATAAGTTCCTAAATTAAAAAAAAAAAAAAAAAAAAAAAAAAAAAGAAAGTTGACCATGTTTGCCAGGCGCGCCTAGGCGCAAAAAAGGCGCACTAAGGCGCACAAAAAGGCCGCCCTAAGGCGCAAAAAAGGCGCGCCTTTCGCACAGCGCCCGCCTTTTGACTGGATAGGCGTTTGGGCCATCGCCCTGAGCGCCTTGCGCCTTAGGCGCGCCTTTTTAAACTATGGAGAGGCACAAAGCCCGTCTTGTTTGTGACGGCAGGTCTCAGCAGGTTGGTGTTGATTGTGATGAGACGTTCAGCCCTGTCGTCAAACCAGCAACCATCCGTACTGTTCTCAGTTTGGCCTTATCTAAGTCTTGGTCCATACATCAATTGGATGTTAAAAATGCTTTTTTGCATGGTCAGTTACAAGAAACCGTCTACATGCATCAACCGATGGGTTTTCGTGACCAAAGTCATCCAGATTATGTATGTTTACTCCGGAAATCACTCTATGGACTTAAGCAGGCCCCACGGGCGTGGTATAAACGTTTTGCGGATTTTGTGGCTACAATGGGATTTATTCATAGTAAGTCAGACCACTCCTTATTCATCTACAAAAATGGTGAAGACATGGCGTATATACTTCTATATGTTGACGATATAATCCTCACATGCTTCTCGGATTCCCTACGTCAATCATTTCTGTCTATACTTGCAACGGAGTTTGCTATGAAAGATCTAGGACGGCTGAATTATTTTTTGGGGATTGGTGTGACTCATCATTCAAGAGGACTATTTCTCAGCCAAAAGAAATATGCGGAGGACATTATTGAACGAGCAGGCATGTCGGCCTGCAAGCCTTCACCGACTCCTGTAGATACGAAGGCTAAGTTGGGGTCGACTAGTGGTACTCCCTATGAAGATCCCACTCACTATCGCAGTTTGGCCGGTGCTCTACAGTACCTTGCGTTTACACGGCCAGACATTTCTTATGCGGTTCAGCAGGTTTGCTTGCATATGCACGATCCGAATTCTGATCATATGACGGCTCTAAAACGCATCCTGCGCTATATACGGGGTACACTCGATTTTGGTTTACACCTATATAAATCGACCTTTGCATCACTCYTGTGCTYTACGGATGCGGATTGGGGAGGGTGTCCTGACACTCGTCGCTCAACATCCGGATATTGTGTATTTCTCGGTGACAACTTGATTTCATGGTCGTCCAAGCGTCAACCCACACTCTCACGATCCAGTGCCAACTTGATTTCATGACATCCGGATATTGTGTATTTCTCGGTGACAACTTGATTTCATGGTCGTCCAAGCGTCAACCCACACTCTCACGATCCAGTGCCGAAGCRGAATATAGAGGGGTGGCGAATGTAGTTTCTGAATCTTGTTGGCTCCGAAATCTGCTACTAGAGCTTCATGTTCCGATTTCGAAAGCGACGTTGGTGTATTGTGACAACATCAGTGCCATCTATCTATCAAATAACCCAGTCCAACACCAACGTACGAAACATATCGAGATGGATATTCTTTTTGTCCGGGAAAAAGTTGAAAAGGGACAAGTTCGTGTGCTTCATGTGCCATCTCGTTACCAGATAGCTGATATTTTTACGAATGGGCTTCCGCATACTCTTTGATGATTTTCGTAACAGTCTCAGCGTACGCGAACCTCCCGACTGCGGGGGTATGATAGCATATATATTTATGTGTAAATATATTCGTAATTAGTTTGTATTGGTTGTAATTAGTTTCCTTAATTATAGTCTAGGGTTTGTGTAAGTTTGTATATAAACTATTTGTGGTTAATGAGAATGGAGTACGGAAACCATTTCCTTCATATTAGACAAATCATAGAACTTCACCACATTTGTCACATATCACAAGAGTGAAAAGGATACTTAAACATTCTGTATCTGACCCAAAGAGAACAATACGTTCCTTCAAAAAAGTCTCAGCATGTTCGTAAAAATTAAATGCTCTTCGAAACAAAACATTAAAAAATCACGTAAAAATACATTAATATGTGAGAACCAACCTTTGGATTAAGAGCCTTCACTTGATCCTGAAATGAATCCCGTGGAAGAGAAAAACCACAATCCATACAAGAAACTACATACACGGTCCCATGTAACTCAAGAGGATTGCTGCCAGCACGATGGTGCAGCCTATGAACAAGAAATGGACGCATCTCTAATGTCAGACGAAGAACATTTAGAGGTGCACGCAGTAGGATTCAGGCAGTTTTCAAATAGAAATCCAACCTTATCCAACATGTCAAGTTAACAAAAGATTAAACAGCAGTTACATGGTTATCTTTTCAAATCCAACGATTCAGGTTGGTCAGACTTCATTAATTAAATGAACAGGTTCGCTGGTGTTATAACTATAACGTAATCATAAATGCAACTGAATGAATACAAAAGGAGATGAATGGAGGGGAAGGGGCGGAGCAAGCAGGTATTACTAAAAAAACACTCATGATATGTAGAAGTTTTTGACTATTATATGATTTAAGAATGCGATAAAAGGAAAACAATTACAAGAATCTGAGCGCATAACGCCGATGTGCACCTATTATATGCATGTGCATACATATGCATTCAGGTTGCTGGTACATTTAAATGTCAATAAAAGATTTACAATCAGCAGTATTGGGTTCTGCTTGGTTTGAGTGGGTTTATGTACACCTAAGACTTCAGAACTACAGACCTTGAGTGAAAAGCCATTACCGATCTACATTTTGAGTCACCATAAAATTTATACGGCCAGCTTTCTCAAGAGAAGCTAATGCAGTATGCGCTGGCCCTGGTTGTGCTGCAGTAAATCTTCTCCATCCAGCATAGCTCCTTGCCCAATACCGTCTTCGGGCTCGACTGGAACGTAGAAATTCCTGTTCATTGGAATAGTATATCCAGGACTAAAAAAATTTAAATCATCCACCACAAAATATGCACAAGCACTGCAATCGGACAACCAACCACTGCCTCTAGAGCTTATCCGGGAAAAAGGAAATATTAACATAGTAGGCATAAAAGGCAACAGCTGTATTGAGTATTAAAAGTCAAAGCCATGTAATAACAACACCCAGATGCACATATTTGCCTTCACTAGTTTCCACAAAAGCTGATAAGCCAGCAACAAAGTCCTTCGCAAAATTGATTGAGAAACAGATACTGGTGAACCATCAACATAACATGAATATCATTATCTTCAGAACCAAATGAGGAGATCTCAAATGCTACTTTTTGAACACGAGAATATTGCATAACTATAACAACTAGCAGTCCAAGCCATTCACTAACGACAAAGGCATACATTTCTACAGAAAATTATTGTGCTTCAGGTTTGTCCTGGTCATATTTTTTGGTTCAATTTCTTAAAAGCAACAGCCCAACACATATTATGGTCTATTGGTTCAATACTTGCATTCGATAAGGGTGTGTGGAGATTCTGACACTTTTAACACAAGTAAATAAAGTTGGTATGCGTAATTATCATACTGATCTAATGGCAATCTATCCACATCAAGATGTTAAGTATAGCCGGGGCAAATATGGGCAAGAGAGATTGGGAGATTTCCTAAATGAGTTAATAACGTAATGACGGGAAAAGTAAATAGCAGCACATGCCTTCAGATCACCTGATGAGTAATCGGCCTGAAACCAGTACTGTAAGCTCCATTTGGGCTGTGAATAAAGTAAGGAGGAGAGCAAGCAATTATACTATGATTAAATAGCATTAACAGATAACAGATCTAAATGCTGAAAGAAGATCAGAGGCGAGCGTGATAAGATTAAGGTAAGGAGATCAAGTTACTTTGCAAATTCAGTATCCAGACGCCTTTCATTGCTTAATAAATTCATAAACTGACTTAACCAAGAAAAAAAGACTGCTAACTGTAAGCATGAGGGTAAACGACCTCGTGGGAACCTCAAAATTACCCTTAAGAGCAATAAACCTAAATACTATATTCAGAAGAATTCAACACCACAATAAATTCTGAGAGTGAACACTCTTACATTACAGATGTAGCAAGTTCTCAAGATGGGGTGCATTTTAAATTAGTCTGGAGAAAAAAAAATCCAAGAAAAAACACCACTACGGAGGCCTATTATCATGCAAGAAAATAGGACATTAAGAAACTATGTGGCAAAATAGGGGGGGAAAACAAAAGCATTTCGTGCAATATGGACTATCGTATTACTACAAGATGAGCAACTAATAAGTAGCCTTCATCTCTACAAAGTCGACTGGCCAAATTTGCTATCCTAAATTATTCCCGAAAATATTTCATTAATATCATAAGTCCAACAAAATAAATTCAAAAATAGAGTGAACACATGGTATTTGATGTAGAACAACAGAGCATTCCCACACGGCAAGAAACCTCATACATGTTTTACGCTCCTGGCACCATTCTGACAAATCTCATGCCCACATTTAAAGTTCCAAGTATTTCAGAAATCATGGAGCTAGAGGAACATAGAAGAATCCTAATGATAAATCTCATTACTACTATATGACATATCAAAAAGGTGATAAATGATATAGAAGGTTGAAAAGTCACCTTCTATAATCGGGAATTCCACTCTCTGTGCTTATCCCAGCTCCAGTCAAGATAACAAGCTTTGAGCTGCAAAATGATCCCAAAGGACTTCAGACATAGCACTAGAAACAACTTTTAGCTCAATCAAGCGACCACCAAACATTTAGAAATAAACCAGTGCAATAACTAATACTGAGAAGGTCTTAATTTTGACCCAAAATAATTCTATCCTAGTCTGAGATAGAATGCTACAATACTAGTCCACTAGGTGAGCAATGTATGGAGCGAATTATCAAGACTCGAACAGATAAATCCATTTTCATCTGACAATATGGCATTGGTGAATTAAAACTGTTTTCTAGGAAGCCTATGATTATCACCACTTGCAAAATCTGGCTAAATGTATAATATTAAGAATAAATATTTTGTGACAAATTTATTTCCAGTCAATATCATAAGCAATAGCTCGTATTCTCTAACACTGAATGAAAATACGCAGTTCAATAATATGGTTCAACTTCAAATGGCCTCCAATGTACGTATTTAAGGCCTAATTTAGTGCAGACACAATGTCCACAAAGAGACGAGAACTTTTGGCTGATAAATTGACAATAAAACCTACCTAGGTTTTCATTGTTTGAGTTTCTAAGATTGAATTTCAAGTAATTAACTTAAAGAGAAAAGCACAAAAGGTGATTTTTCCATCAAGTTCCATTAAAATCTTGTGAGGCTAAATGTTTTAACATATTTCTTCAAGTAGGTTTACCTAAGTTACAAGAATTCTCTTCTAACTTTCCTGGACCTTACCCAACACCATTTATACCTTCTATCAAAGAATCTATACAAAAGATCAATATCTTCAGCACTGGGTGGATCTGAATTAGGAACCATCTTTTTGTCTCTCAGAAAATTTGAAGGTATTTCTTTATCTTCCATTGATGCCCCAGAAGGTCTAATGGAGAATGTTTTTCGAACAAGCTTGAGAGATCCCTGAGACGATATGAACCTTGGGCTCCACAATGTTTCTCCATTTCTAGTAGTTGATCGGAGGATGTCTGCCACAAGGAAAACATATTAGTGAACAATCAGTAAAATAGAGAACAAGGATAATAAGTCGCACATCAAGATTTATAAAGAAATTTAAAAGGAAAGAAAAAAGATTAAACTTACACAATTTTGGTGAAGATGACTTGCCAGTCACTAAAGTTCCCAGAAAATCTACTGCACCTTTGAGCTTCTGCATGTTCAACGAAATATTAAAATAATATCGACAGAAGCCAAAAGAACTCTTACTCTTCTCTTAAAATGCATCCCAAACGTCATAGAAATTCTCAACCAGTCATGTAAGCTTATGAGCAGATTGAAATACATTTTTGAACAAGCAATCCTTCCAACAAAAAGATGACCTTTGTTTTTAAGAATCATTTAGTGAGTTAGGACCATAGTAATCAATCCAATTCCATGTAAGTTTCAGAAGTGCAAAGACTGCCAAATTCAAACAACGTAACTGTGGAGAACACTATACTCAACTCCACATGGTACATTATCATATTCAACATTCGCGACTAACTCCAATTTAAAAGTGGGAAAATGGAGAATAAAGACGTTAGCAGAAATAAATTATTTATAATGTCTAAACAGTCAAAAATATCTCATTCTTCATTTAGTAACATTTCCAAACTTCAAATCCAGGTTTTAATCTCCTAAGTCTGATAGACAAACAATTCATATTGCAAATCTAAAGAATCAAGCCTGGTTTACGGAAATGTACATCGAACCGACCCCCTTACATGCTTGGTGTACTTGTGGTTACATTGGAATACTGCAATCTAAAATATCCATGTTTAGAATCAGAGACACGCACTCAAATCAAGTGGGTTGCAAATTCTACAGACGGTGGCTCGCCAAGAAATGTAACAGAAGCATGAATTCATAGTAAAAAGACAAGCTAGAAGAACTTACGAAGAGGAAGGGCTGGTGAAGGGAGCGGAGAGCTGTCATGGCCATTTTTGATTTCTGGATTACTAGTTTTGGTTCGAGGAAATAGCGGTGGAATTTCTTCTGAAAATTCATTAATCAGTTGGGATTTGGGAATGGAATTGAAAACCAAACGCTGGTTGCTCTTCCACGTTGCATCTCTCTCCATCGCGCGTGTTCTTCCATCTTCTTTCCTTTTCCTTCACACACGTGGGAGTTGGGGGTTTTATTGGTCGATTTCTCTCTTTTTTTTCACGGATTTTATTGTTCAGTTTTTTGTTTTTTTTTGTCTTCAATTTTGTTGTTGAAAAATTATATATTATAGTAATTTCAAATTACTTGCAAATATATATTAAATAAAATGAAGTATGAAAATCACTTGAAATAAAATAATATATAAAATAGAAAGTTGATTTGTAAAAGTCATGATACTTGATACTTGACGCTGCCCTAAGATTGTGATGGCTTCCCTCCGTGCAGGTTTTGACGGCACACCACCATCTCAAGATAAAACCCAATAAGATCACATCTGGTGTCTTCAATTGTGAGCACGTTTACAAGAAAATTAAAGAACAAGACCTTAAAATATTATAAAGAATGCAAGGATTTTGTTTGTATGCTTGTATGTTTGTGATTGTTTTTTTTTTTTTTTTTTGGTACTGAGACCCTTAGGTACTCATATTTATAGCGTTAGAGTGTCTTTTGAAAATCAAGAGTCAAATGTAAAATAATGACCATTATGGGGGTGTTACAAAATTGAATTGTAAGTAACGAATTCATAATAATGCAAATGCCATTTTGAAGTTTTAAAACTTTAAAAAATCATAACAATCCCCACAAGGTTTAAAACTTCAAAATTATATATTAAATCAATTACAGTTAGGCAACTACATACTATGTAATAGGTGCAGGAGCCTTTCGGGCTTGAGCCTACACTTAATGTTGATGATTTCAATTTGAGGGAACCATAATGGAGTACGCCTTGAATTAGGACCCTTGATCAAGTTTTCGTACACTACACATATAGCATCGACATCAGTCTTTGTTCAAGCGGGTTAACGCTATTAATGGCCATGCGCTCTAATCTTGATTCTCATTAGAGTCTCGAGGGTTCGCCCAAACCTATAGTCACGGCCTCATGACAACTCTCATTTAGGTGAAACCTCCAAAGGTATGTGTGACATATACCCTGCGGAATTCCCGCCTCGATTTCATTAAGGATCATAATCTAACATAATATCACACGATATAGCACTATCACCATAGGAATGAGAAAGTTATCACTTTTATAAAGTAGTGCTAAATGAGTCACGCAATACAATTGTTTCTACCAATTGAACCTTCTTCATGAGTTCTTCAATCACAAAGGTTTGGTTATTCTTGGAGGTGACTCCCTTGTGGGCATAAGCCCATCCCACTCGATGATCAAAAATACCTTTATTAGGTAGACCATTGGTCAAATTATCTGCCAAATTTTTTTCAGATTTCACAAAATCAAGAGATACCACATTTCTCTTCAACAAATATTTTATACTTTTATTTCTTGCATGTAAGTGTCTATTCATTTTTTTATTTGAATGTGTTTGTTTCACAAGATCAATCACAGCTTTGCAATCACAATGAATAGAAATAGCAGGTAATGGTTTTGAAATAAGTGAAATGTCAAGTAATAAATCTCGCAACCATTCAGCAGTTGTACAAGTAGTGTCTAAAGCTATTAATTCAGCTTCCATTGTACTTCTAGATATAACAGTTTGTTTTTTTAGATTCCCATGTTACTACTGCTCCACCTAACAAATATAATGTAAATATTCCACTGCGACTACACAAAATTGAATTGTAGGTTACAAATTCATAATAATGCAAATGCCATTTTGAAGTTTTAAACCTTCAGAGAATCATAACAAATTTTTCGTGCAAAGGCTATGAATATTGGTAAGTCTGTTGTCTTCTCATATTTATTCAATGAAAAATCGTATCCAACTGTCGTTTGTTCCGATGTTGTTTGATGTGTCATCTTCGATTTTGTTTTGAATGAATTGATAAATTATGTCGAGATGCCTATGTCTGGGTGAAATTATAGATTATGTCTCTGCCACTAAGTCATATTCTTTTGCATATTCTAATATAATTTTATGTTTTTTTATTTTTATTTTGTTTACTAATTTGGTATGGTCGCATAGACGTGTTAATACGGTTAAAACCGGCCGATTAATTAACCGGCGGTTAATTTAACTGGTTTTGAGTTAACCGTAACCTAACCGGCTGAGAACTGATTAAGGTTACGGTTAAACCGGTTAACCGAACCGGTGGTTAACCGATTTAACCGCCGATTTTTTTTTGTAAATTAAAATTAGAAATTTAAATAAAAATTGAATAATTGAACTTAAATGGATTTAGAATGACATAAAAAAATTGAAATTTTGAACATTAGAATAATTTAAAAGAAGTTGATTTTATTTTAATAAATTTAAAATGATGTTGGAATTTATTTCAAAATAACACAACAAATTCACTTTACAAATTAAGTAATAAGATATTTTTTTTGAAGTAAAAAGTTTGAAAAAATAATTTTTTTTTAAAAGGACTTGAATTTAATTCTATATTACAAATTAAAATTAAATCTTAATTTATAATATTAGAATTAAATTGCCTACGTATCCTCGAAAAGGAATCAAAGTCCACGTAGTTCGATTTTTCTTTTTTGAAAAAATAAGTTTTAAAAAAAAGGGACTTGAATTTATTTTTAATATTAGAAGTTAATTTTTAACTTCTAATATTAGAATTAAATTGCCTACGTATCCTCGAAAAGGAATCAAAGTCCACGTAGTTCTTTTACTTACCTCACTTACCTACTTACCTATTCGTCGTTGTCGTTGCTTCCCGAAGTGGTATCGTAATAGTCGCTCTCTTCGCCTTCATCCAATTACATTTCTTGTTCTCGTTTTTCGGCTTTCACCCAATCGTTCATCAACATTTGGTTTTCAAGATTTTTGAATGTTAAGGTAGATCGACGCTCATCTAACATGTAGCCTCCCGTGCTGAAGGCCTGTTCAACAGAAACTGTCGAAACAAGAACGGCGAGGACCTCCTTGACAATCCTAGAGAGTGTGGGAAAAATACTTGCCACTTTCGACCAAAACTGCACAAGATCGTTAGTAACACCATCGGGGTTTTTTGGAACCGAACTCGGTTCAAAAACCCCTAAATAACTATCTAATTCCATTGACCGACTAGCACTAACCCTTTGCCGTTTTCGTTTAGTATCTTCAAGAAATCTCATATATGGGGCTAGAGCTCCTCGAGGGTCGTTGGGTCTTGTAGAAGTGACGGGGGAAGGAGAAGGGGAAGGGGACACATTAACATCACTAGAAGATGATGATTGATCGTAATCATTAAAAACTTGAGTTAAATATTGTTGTGCTTGGTGAGCAACACTAGTAGGGCTAGGAATTGGTATTCCATGATTTTCTAAAAATGGTGTTAGTGCATCGTAATACATTTTAAGTAAGTTTTGAAGACCCTCCATACGATAATTCGGGTCTAAAATTCTTGCAATCAAAAAAACATCGGGAATGTAATGAAAATATTTGACCCATTTACTCAACATAGTATCGATAACTTCACCTAATTCAGAGTTATCGAGTAAAGCACTACAAACAAGTACTATTTGAATACAATGATCAACAAGTATTGAGGAGGTGGGATAATAAACACCGGATAAAGCCACGGTGGCATCGTTAAAAGTTTTTAAAAGGGACATCATATTATAACAATCATCCTACATATGCGAAACAAAGCGAAATCGACATCTTCATTATTAAAAAATGTGCACAATGCATCTCTATATTCAAATGTATCATTAAGTAATTTATAAGTAGAGTTCCAACGATTTGGCACATCTAATGAAAAAAATTTTGGATGCAATTGATTGGCCTTGCAAAATCTTCGCCATTTTTTTTGAAGCGAATCGTGGTTTCGTAGATAAGATATAGCACTCCTAATCGGTTGAATTTTAGATTTAAAAAGAGTTAAACCATCTTGAACACATAAATTCAAAATATGACAAATGCATCTTACATGAAGAAATTTGCCGCCAATAGCGGGTGGACAAGTAATTTTTAACAAATCTAAACTAGCCGTATTAGCGGAGGCATTATCAAATGAAATTGAAAAAATTTTGTCAGTTAAATGATACTCGGGCAAAACAGTGGAGATTTTTTTTCGAAATATTCACCGTCGTATGTTGGCTATCGAACTTTTTATATGCAATTAAACGTTTTTGCAAAGTCCAAGAATTATCAATCCAATGGCAAGTAATTCCCATATAATTATGATTTTTTAAAGAATCCAACCAAATATCCAAACATATAGAGACACTATGAGGCAAACTATCAAATGTTGAAATCAAATTCAATTTATACTCACCGGCTATTTGTTCAATATCGCGAGTTAATTTATTTCGTGAGATCCTTTGGCTACATGGATTAAATGCACCCCTAGTGTAATCTTCATAATGACTACTATGCGCATGATTAAAAGGAAGACTCAAAACGGAAATAAATTTTGCAAGAAATTTTCTATGATTACTTTCGGTATATTGAAATAAACTAGAAGAACTCGTACCTTGGCCGCCGGTCCAGCCGGCGGCGGTAGATGAAGATGAGAAGTTTAGTTGTGTTTGAGAACTACAGGTGCCGTATTTGTCGGGATGCTTCTTCTCCATGTGGTATTTGAGCGTTCCATAGCCTTTATTATTTTTAGAACCGAAGGCATAATGAGAATTGCAATAATTGCATTGCGCTCGAGATTCGCCGTTGATCGTCTTTTTTGTGAGATGCAAACGAAAGATGGGGGAAACAAACTCCCTCGGTCTTGATTTAGGAGGTGGCATATCATCTGCTCCCTCCTTATCCTCATCTAAATTGACGGCGGCCGGTTCTTCTTCATCGGAGCTCGGTAATTCCTCTTCAAAATTGATTTGTTGCGAGTCGAAGTTGATTTGATTATATAGGTTCTTAACTTCTTCCGCCGTCATCTCATCGGAAATGTAATCTCCGGCGACGGCCGAAGATTCTCGTCGAGAATCTCGACCTCGACCTCGACGAGAAGAGGTTGGAGTGTTGGTATCGACATTACGAGAAGAGCTTGCCATAGTGATAATATAAAAGATAATTAAGTAAAACGAGATTAAGAAGGAAGAATATGAGTATTATTGATAATCTAAGAGACTTGAAATTAGAAACTTTACTTTAAGCTTGAAAATATAAGAGAATAAGGAGAATAGTAGAGATGAATTGGTGTGAGAATTGGAGTTGGAGAGTGGGGTATTTATAGGTGTCAAAATCTGCAAAAAAAAATTGAAAAAATAGCCGTTGTTAACCGGCGGTTAAACCGGTTAACCGCGGTTAAACTGCCCAACGGCTATTTTTTTTTTTGAATTTCATCTGTTGATCTTCAACGGCTAGTTGATCTCAMCCGTTGATTATCAACGGCTATTAACCACGGCGGTTAAACCGCCGGCGAATTTTTTTTTTTTTTTTTAAAATGGTTAACCGCCGCGGTTAACGGTTAACGGTTTGGTTAACCGTAACCTAACTGCCGGGAACCGGTTGACGGTTACGGTTTTAACCGTGACTGCCGGTCAACCGGTTAAAAACCGGCGGTTAACCGGTTAACCGTAACCGGTTCAACACCCCTATGGTCGCAGTGAAATATTTACATTATATTTGTGCTTACAATACATTATTGTGATGAGCGAAATGCATCACTTTATATTATGTTTTTTATATACTGGTGTAGGTGGATGGTTGAGGATGTACATTGTTCCATGTGTTAAGATACAACACTTTGATGTTAGAAATACATCATTGTGGTTTTCAAAAGATGAGTTATGTTAATGTGCTTGCATGGCGAGTTTAAAAAACATTTAATGCTTTAGTTCAGGTGTGTTTTGATATTCATTTATACGATTTATGTGAAGTATTGCATTTTGTATATTGATGTACATTGTGTTTGTTTTAGAAATATTTTGTAGGATATTATTTGTAAAATTGCTCAGATGGCTATCTTTGTTCACCCAACTGCTGGAAGTTTCGAATTGATCAATTGTACTGGAAATCATAAATCAATTTGAAAGTTTAGTTAATTTTGTTAAGGACAAACTATTAAGATTTTGTGATTGTTTTATTTGATGTAAAATTATCGCATTATTGATGTACATGTTGTTTTTAATAAATGTACCTATTATAAATGATTAATTTCTCTCCTTTTTCGATGTATTTTAGTGGAATTTATTCGAAGTATATTTATCACGTTGAAATTAATAAGTGTTAAAAGTTATGTACCTAACATACAGGTGAACTAAAAATAACCTTTTGTACGATGTACATAGTGAGTTTATATGATGTACATATACAATAAATGTAATGTACATACAATATAAATGTGATGTATTAAGATTTATATAATATATATTCATCATGTAAATTATGTATACATTACATAATTGTGATGTAAATATAATATAAATGTAATGTACATGTAATATAAAAGTAAATTATGTACACATAAAAATGCGATGTACATAACACAAAATGTAAAATAATGAACGCATAACATAAGTGTGATAAATATATAATACAAATGTGATGTGCACATAACATAAATATTCGATTTTGTAGCATAACAATGAATGTTTACAATGTCATCCAAAATATTCACCATCATCCAAAATATATACATATTCAATATACTAATTCAATCCCAAAGTTGCCCTTATATAGAGCTTCAATCTCCACTATTTTATCATCATCATCACAATCATCATCATCAACTGGTTCTTCATCTTCATCGAGTTCTCAATAGTTTTTTTTTTTTGTGTGTGTGTGTGTTTCTTCTAAATCGACTCTTTCTGATGCTCTCTTTGATATTTGTGTCATTGCATTTTCATTTAGAGTCATGTCATTATCTGCCCTTGTTATTTCTATTTTACTAATGTTGCATGTAGTAAAAAGGTGAATATTCTATTAGTAATATACGAACAACTGAAGAGTGATGTACCAGTGGTATCAAATAATGTGAGTAACACATGGTTGAAAACACATGGAAACTTATTCAATGTATAAAGAGCTCCAGAGTGACGTGACTACTATTGCCAATTGATGTACATAAGACATGGATGAGCAACCAGGGCATATTCCATATGCAATGTACACAAAGATGTAACGTGGTGTGTCTATGTTGTCGAGTGATGTGTATAACACAGAGGATATATCTAACGTGGTGTATACCTAGTAGAAAAGTGATAGTCTACAGTTGTCAACTGATGTGAATAAAATGGGGTGACAACTAAAGACATATCTATGCAATATACACATATATGAAGCGTGATGTACCTATTGGTGTCAAACTCTGAGTAATGCACAAACCGAAGCAAAATTAAACACAAAACTCAAAACCATTGTAAAATCAGCGTGAATCAAAGAACAATCGTACAAAAAAAAACATTAAAAATGATGTAATATTAATGTGATGGTTGAAAAATGAAATATAATCAAAGCAGAAAATTGGAAAAAATGGTGTAAATCAGCATGATAGACAATTCTTTTTACCTCTAGTCGTCTGCATAATTGAAGTACAATTGAAGCATAAAAACTAGAAAATCTTTGTACTTTTTAAATGTTTATGATGTAACCTTATCTCGAATCAAGATTGAAGTACAACCCAGAGAAAATTGCAGTCTTTTTTTTGGGGGGGTGGGGGGCGGTTTCTTTGGATTTTTAAGGAAGATTTTTGGAGTAGATGGTGGTTTCTCTCTCTTAGAAACTGTATTTTTTTTCCTGATGGAAAAGGTTTTCCAGATTTGAAAGAAAGCAGCACACGTGCGAATCTGATACCAATTATGAAGATGACGTCGTTTTGATGTCGGGTGCTCCAAGCAATGTGTGCACCATAGTGCAACATGTAATGATTGTAGTAAGAGATCACCATCAAGTTTTCGATCATGTTAAATAAATAATAGGGATTATGAACTAATAAATACACTGTGGAAGGTATTTGTATCCACTAAAATACACATCTTTTTTTTTATATCCATTATGTATATTTTTCCATCTCTTTTTTACCAACAAGTATTTTAGTTCAAAATTAGGACAATTTGTCCTCAACTCATCAGCTTTCAGGCTCCCAACTCATGCCATAAGCTTCATCGCCTTGTCAACCCAAAGCCCAATTCGTACAAATTCTTCTACTAAATCCGTCAGATTTTTCTCTCAACTCTACCGATTTCAGCTATCATCTGAAGAGGACACCACACATCCATACGTTGGAAGCAAAACAGGGGGCGTGGAGTTGATTTGAACAGAGGCCACCACACATCACATATCTTTTTTTAAGTTGCTTGTTCTTAAATCCTTTAATTTTACCAGTTTCCACTTCTATTATCAGCTCTTTTTTTGGCATGGATCAGTCATTTTCTACGAATTTGATGTATGTGTTCCCACCCCCACCCCCCACCCTTTTTTTTGCAATTTGAAGGTGTTTGTGATGTGTAATCCAATTTTAATTTTTCATTTGCTTAGTATTCTTGAATGTGTTGTGGTGTATTCAAAAGTTTTTTTTGGATATTTTTGTGTTAATTCCACACATTTAGAGATGTAATCACCGATAGTGGTGCGTATCATAGTGTTAGTACTAGTTTAGTTCTATTTTTGCATTCCTCAATTTATGTTTTTGGTTTGTTATGTATTGTTCTTATGTCGTTACCGATCATGGTAATTATATACTGCTAGTGATAATATGTACGATTTACTAACTATGTTTTTTGTTTTTGTATTTGAGTATTCCTCATAACTCATCATTTCTTGTCAAATTCTTATGGAATGGGCAGTGATTCTTATACTCTATTAATTCTTGTACGACCGACACTGATTTATATAAAGAGGTTATTAAAGGTTCATCTCTATTGGAATGATGTCATCAAGCTTCATTTTTCATCACCAAACTATGCAGAATACTTACTCGACGATGAGGATGATTTCAACATGTGTCCACTAGAGCGCATATATATGAGGTGAAGTGAGTTGAGATTTTTGTTATGAAAGAAAATGAAAGCACGAGTATTAGTCGTGTTTCATCGATTGGATCATGGGTTCACCATCAATATGACCAACTATGTTTTCACGATTATTGGAGAGATCATCATTGTTGGTAAAAAGACCAGTGTTGTATACGGTGGTTAGCGACGTCATGATTATTTTTGTGTGTCCCCAATACAAAACTAAGTCATCATTCTTTGGGCAAAAAGATGTCCAATATAATTTTATATACTTACAAAATTACTCGCCCCTCGATGCCACAATAATACTTATATTATTATAATTATTTTGTAACAATAAGTAAGTACAATAATACAACGTGTAATGATTTTATTTTTTTTTTTGCAATATTTTCTATTTCAATTAAAAACATTTATTAGAAATACTTAAAGCTAACACATTACTTAATATTTTCAGTCTGATAACAATCTCGCACAATTGAACTCGAAATGGATAAAATAAGATATTTGTGTTTAACAAAAAAAAAAAGGAAATACAAACATAGTTAAAATATAATAAAAAGTGTGTGTTACACATATAAGAGACGATCAAGTCAAAGTTGATTGTCTCTTTACAAGCCTTTTGTAAGGCGAAGTGTTTCGGTGAAATCTCGCATGGTCGGGCCTTTTAGAACACTACCCAAAGGTTATCCAAAAATATTGATCACAATGAAATAAATTACAAAAGTTCAAATTCATTTCATGGTTCAACACCTCAATTTTCTTTTTTAAATTTATTTATGTTCACTGAGTAGTTTTTTTAAATCCACCAATGCTGTTAATTGTGCTAACTATTAATGCTGATTTGTCAAAAGGAGAGCATCTTGGGGAATAGGTGGACCAATTAGAATGCTCCAAAAATGGCGTGTCAAGTTGTGGTTCAAAGGGGTCTATTTTGGGACGAGGCCAAAATTTTGAGGGGGTATAAATAACAACTTTTTTTAGTCAATATAATTTAGTAGGGTTTATATCATTTGGAGCGCCGCTCTTTGTTTAACCCTCTCTCAATTCTGCTTTCTTCATCGAACATATCATCAAATCCGTGATTTCGCTCTTTGTACTATATTTTTCTTCAGATCGATAACTATGGCGGATTTTGTTGTTTTCGGATCAGTTTTTTCTCAAATTCGTGGTTTTTTTCAAAGTCTCATCGGTTAATTTCAATTATTAACTAAATTTTGTTCCCGATCTATTTTTTATCTCATTTTTTCTATACAGTTTTAATTATTAACTGATTTTTTTTTCATATCTAATATTTACTCATCTGCAATAATATTTATGTTATTTCCAGATCTGTTTTCTATGTTTGTTACTGCATCTGTGATAATATTCGTAGCTTTTTTGTTGTTGTTTGGTAATCATATATATATATATATATATATATAATATATATATATATATATATATATATATGTATGTATGTATGTATGTATGTATGTATGTATGTATGTATATTTACTTTTTTTTTCAGATTATTGAACCCTAAAGGATTAAAAATTGATATTCAAAGAAAATGAGAGATTCAAAAGCGTTTCTTGACATTTGCGGCGTGAAAGATAGGTCAAAGATTGTGTTGATCGAAGATGAATTGAGTAGAGAGATGAGATTTGTTGAGTCGCGCAAGAATGCCAAAACTTCATATCTGTTTATGAAAATCGATCCTTAATTATTTTATGATCTGTTTTTTATATCGTGCCCCTGCAAACGAGAAATTGCAAAACTCTAGATCTGAAATTGCATTTTTTTTTCTACAACAGCCACAAGATACTGGTCTTATCTCATAAAACAGTTTCATATCTATTCATATGAAAAATACTAGAAAACCTCTAGTTGAGACAGAGTTTCTGCCCCACGAAAAAACTTCCCTCAAATGTATCTCATCATTCATTGACCGAAATATAACATCTGAAACTTGCAGCAAAAAGGAATTTGTATTTGCTCTTAACATCAGACTCACAGGAGTCTCCTCAACAACCGTGATTTCATAAACAAAAAAAATTCCAACTCCAATTCCACTCAATTTTCTGTATGGCCTCACGGCGTATCTCTTATTCTGGCTGTTGATGGCATTATCAACAAAAAAGCCCAATCTATATATTGGATGCACAAAACTCCATTTCCTATGCACTCACAGATCTGAAATTGCATTTAGGTTAGGGCAGTTGATGTTACGTATTAAATTGCAGATCTAGTCATTTTTTTCTTCCAGATTTGCTCATTTGATATCGTCGTCTTCTCCCGAGCGTTGGATAGATGTGCAAAACTCCTTCAAGGTTTTGTTATTCGCTCTGCGTAATGATCAGATATATTTTATTTATTTTTCAATTTTCAATTTTTTTATTTGTTTTTATTTATTGGATCTATTTTTATGCATTTAAATTTTTTAGTGGATCTGTTTTAACATATTATTATATAAGTTATTTCTCAAATGAATGATGAATTATCTAGATCTATCTATTTCTTATATTTAGTTGTTTTTTGTTCTTCTTTTTGTTGGTATTGTTGTTTGTACCAAAAGAAAATCTTATCGTCTGTTATTAATGTACCGTGTTGTCTGATATCTTGAAATTCCATGGTATTGTGTTCTTTAACTACGATGTTATAATTGTTCTAATTTTTCAATTTGTTGTTTTGGGATTTGTTTATTGGATTATTTCTTAATTTGTTCATCAGATTTTTTTTTCGATCTGAGGATTTTATTCTTTTCCCAAAATTTCTTACGAGATTAACGCTATGTTGAAATCCTATTTTAGTTCTTTTTTATTTTACATTATTCTCTTCAAGTCGAATTCAAGCTTCTATGTTTTACCTTCTTCTCTCTGATGTCTATGTTTTGTGATTTTGAAAAGGGATTTTTCTTTGTTAGGTTTGCAAGGAAAGAATCTACAGCCAGAGCTGTGACGGAAATATCTGGCACTATGGTGAGAACTAATTTAATTTCCTTAGAGAAGTTTTCTTCATAAGAAAATTCTTATTCTTGAAATTGGTTAGCTTATATACCTTATCGAGAAAGTTGACATTGGATTGTTTTGTAAAAAGTGCGTGTTCCATTTATCTTTAATTGCATTTAATCTTATTCCAACTGAATCTTTGATCATTTTACTGGGAATTCATGTTCTTTATTGAAATGATAATTGGATGTAATTGGTTATAGAAAAAGCGAGAGTGAGTGAATAGTGTATTTTACGAAAACTTTCATAAGTAACTGTAAGTTGAAAAAGAAAAAAAGGAAGTGAACTTTTGATAAGCAAACACAGGCTTACGTTTCCATTTTCATGATTCCGAATATTGTTCAAAACATTTTCTTATTTTCGTATAATAAAGCATGTCAATGACCTCTTCACACCACCACCTATTTTAGTTCTTTTTTATTTTGGTTTTTAGAATCGAAATCATTCGCGATGACCTTTAAAACTGATTTCAAGACACCTTTAGAGAAGAATAGAGGTAGAGTGCCCCTTTCTCACTATATTTGAATTTTTTGCATTTGTTTGCGATGAGGTCTGTTTAGAAAAAGAAGACCCAAATATGTGAAAAAAATTGGTTGAAAATTGAAGTCATCTAAAACCATAAAACATATGTTCGAGAATAATTGGAATGTCATAATTTAGAGGATTGTTCTGGAGGAGTTGAGTTGTAAAATTCCAGGAGAATGGATTTGTTAATTGGTATGGGTAAAACATGCTCTTGGAGCAACTTAGTGAGCAATGCATATCCACTAACAACATATCAAAAGTCTTATGGTTGGATTTTCGAAAAATAGATACTTAGAAAAGAGTTGGATTATTTTATTTTATATTATTTTCTAAAATTTTCGACCACATAAAAATCAAGGAGTAGGAGTTGATGGCTGGACTTTGGGATACTTTTATCTCCATCAACTGACTACTTTGGGATACTTGAAAATAAAGTTTGTTTTCTCTTCTTTTTGTTCTCTTTAAAAAAAAGTTTCTCTTCAAAAATTTGTAGAGTATAATGATATAATCTAGATGCATTAATTTGATTTAGATTTAATAAAAAGATTATTTTTGTTGTGGTAACCCAACTTAAGTTTCATTATGAATTTTTTATATTACATAGAGTATAAAGAAGATTATGGTAATATGTGTAATTGAGTAATCAAATTCCTATTCAATTAATTTTGGACTCGAATTGATAATGATTGTTAAGCATTTTGTTTCTTCATTTGCCATAAGGTTCATACAGACAAAGGAAGATTACATGGGTCCTTCATGGGAACAAAGACTGATGAAATGGTACTATGAAAAGCTCTTCAAGGAGTATCCATTGGTGTATGATTCATTTACATTTCTCGATTTTTATGTCTGAAAATAAGTATTAGTGTAAATATATGCAATATTGAGATTTATGCAACACTGACATTTACATTTATAATTCATTAAAAGTCAACGCAGTTAGTGACGCTGCGACACTTGATTTGCTAACAAGAGAAGAAGATCAACATATCTTTGCAAAGCTGGAAGAATGTGTTTCGACTATTCTTAGCTTGGCAATAAAATGTTTGGCGATCTCAACTGGTGAAAGACATGATTAAAATAGTAGTTGCCTTGCAGAGGATGAAATCAAAAGTTGTGGCAGGCACCACAAAGCATCAATGGTCTGCGTTGTCTATTACTTTAGGACAATAAGCATCTGGTCATTGGTGTATAGATGATGGACGCGTTTTGTGCATGAAAAATAATTTGTGGTCATGTCAAAGGTCGATATGGGTTTAGAAATTGTGTTATCAATCTACAAAGATTTTCATCACGGGATTAGTATTGGTTTATTTGGGTTTTCTTGGCTGCTGCTCAAGTAATATTTCATGTAGGTTTAGTTAGTTAAAAAAACAACAACTCAAAGCCTACTTGATGCTCAATCAATCTGCAATCAACTGAAGCTTTTAACTTCATTAGACATGGGATTTTGTAGTCATATTTCCTTTTGGTAGATGTAATTACTTATAGGTCTAATTAGCAGATCTGTAGCCCCAAATGTGATTTCAAGTTAAGGTTATAATTTCTTTGGGTGAAGAAAAGTATAGGGTTAAATTGAATTTATAAATCCCGACAGAATAATTTTGTCACTGAAATCTCAAGAGTTAACTATAGTTTGAAACTC
Source organism: Phtheirospermum japonicum (assembly GCA_014905375.1). Lineage (NCBI taxonomy): Eukaryota > Viridiplantae > Streptophyta > Magnoliopsida > Lamiales > Orobanchaceae > Phtheirospermum > Phtheirospermum japonicum. Next base: position 2,164,311 of record BMAC01000078.1, read on the forward strand.
TTTTGAATCTCAGTATGTTAATTTTGAATTTTAAAAAATTATAGTTATGAGAAATAAGACTAGAACTTTTTCTGCATGTATGATCAAAGCCCGTTAGCCACTGTAGGCATTATAGATTTTGTCAGAATTACATTCAATTAATTACTTACCCCGAGAGAATTTTATTACTTTTTTTTTTTACATGAGTTACAAAATAAGTGTTATTAAGTAAAATGAAATATGAAATAATTCTCTTGATTCGGTCATGTGTTTTCAACTCTAGAATTATTCTACTTTAGTTTTTTTTTTTTCACTTCTAACGTTTTATTCTTTATTTCTTTACAGAGACACATGGCTCGATTGAGGTTAACTTTTGGCTACAATAGTTTTCATTTACCGTGCTCTTTATTACCTCAATCGAGTACCTGGTCTACACATCACATCCAAGCTAGATATCATCCATTACCATTTATATTCGCGTTGCTTTTGACACTATTGATAATAAGTAAGTGTTTTAAACATATCTGATATGGTTTAATGCTTTAACTTTTAGTGAAAACTTACAGGATGTTGTAATATAATAAATTTTAGTTTTTGTGTGTTTGATTTTTTTTGGGTTAAATTACCAATTTAACCTGCTCTTAATTAAAGTTTGTTTGATGATACAATTGATTTGATATACAAAAAATTGAATGTTAAGCCCAAAAAATCAAATTCCCTAATTCATGGTACGTATGATTTATCTTTATTAATTCTAAAATCTATTAAATAATTAAAAGTCAGTGAAAATAGGACAGTGATTCTACGTTAAAAAATGAATGATGATCACAACCCTAAAAATGTACTTTCCTTTTCGTAATTGATTTAATATCATCTATGTAAATATAAAATCTTAAATAAATTAAGATGAATTCGTTATTTATTTTAAAAAAATTATTCTTAATTATCCTAAAAATACTAAGCACCAAAATTTGTAAATCTCTATATCTTTTATTTACATGGAATATGTAAGAACTATATTCATATCCTTAAATTAGCAATGGATTTCAGACCTTATATTCATATCCTGAAAACTTAGTGGGATATATATGCACTATGTAAGCACGTTTTCTTTTTTCATTTTCTTTCTTTTGTTGGAGAAAATGCCTGTATAGACCATTTTTTGTAATTAAAGAATTTCAATTATACCTTTGAAATGTTTCTTTATTTCAGATATATGAAGATAAAATAATGGACATTTTTCTTTTCTTTGATTAAGATACAAATTAGAATATTATTTTCATTTTTTTCCTTTTTCTTAAAAGTATTTTCAATCTATTTTTTATCCCAAATATTATCTCTTCTACAACTAATTTTAAGTTTTAATTAATTTATATTCTTCATTCTCTCACCGTCCATACTGCACAAGTTCGTTCAATTATAAAATTCTAGGAAAATAGAGACTTCATCCATATTCTAATTTAAACAACATAACCAATATATTTGTATTTTTACACAAGGTCAACTCCAAACTAACATCAAATAAATATTGAGTTTTTGAAGCATTCTTAGAATTGACATAAGATCACTTCCAATATGAATAGATTGATTGTTTCAGAAAAACTACCAATATTTGTTTTTTACTTTGTAAAAAGGGAGATATTTAAGGGATTCCAACTACAAATTAATATTTGTGTTTCTTTGCAAAAGTTATTTTTGTTCTTCTTGATATGGTATATATTTATGGTTATTTTAGAAAAAGGAGAGAAGTTTAAGGAGAATTTGAATTAGAACATGTATAGGAGAGAGAGGGAGGGAGATTGATTTTTGGAAATTATTCTCAATTATAAATTAGGTATTTTTGAAATTATGATAAGTTATATTAATATAATTACACTCTAAATGTAAAATAGGAATCGTAAATAACATTTATGATATGGCCATGATGTGGGCCCAAGCCTAGACGTTTTATCATCCTCCATCCCTCCACCTCTCCACCCCTGACCTCATAGATAACCTTTTGTTTATGCTTTATAGTAGATTTGATAACTGTACTTAATTATTTGTTTTTTTTTATATAAAATATTGAACTTCACTTGCACATTTTTTTTAAATAGTTCAGATTTTAATTGTCTCGCATCACTTCATAAAAAACGAAACTGATCAAATCATAAATTAATAATATTATTTTGCATTTTCACTTTATAAAGATGACAATATATAATATACATTTTTAAAAGCGTCTTATTACTAGATTATTCTTTTTAAACATTTCTCATTTTTGCACTACTTAATTTGTGAAATTAATGAACTTTTTTTATGAACTCTTACATTTTATGTTTTTCTTATATTTGCCCGCGAAAATCGCGGGTTTTACACTACTAATATATATATATATATATATATATATATATATATATATATATATATATATATATATATATATGAAATAAGTATTTAAAATTTGATTAAAATTTATTATAAATTTCATGGGATTTCAAAATGTTTTGAGATTTATTATATAAGAATTTTGATTCTTTTATCGTTTTTAAAAATATATTAAATAACTATTTAGATTTTAAAATATATATTTTTTATTTATTTAACTTACTTTATACTAATTTATAATTCGGTGATTTGATTCGATTGAAATCTTCAAAACCCCATAAAAGCACAAAACAGTTTAGGTTCGAGGGAGGCAAGGAATAAAACAAAACATTGGATGGATTGGACAAAGAATCCATAATTTTAGCCCACAATTTATGCTTTGAGTCCCCAAGCAAGAAAAGCCAAGAATGACTGAGCGAATTGCTGTTTCTAATAAACCTCAATTCTCAAGCAAAAGACCAATAAGAAGCATCCCATTGACTTTAAAGCAGAAATAACATCATTTCATTGTCCATATAATAATAAATCGACGTGGACTTTGTCACAGAGCTTGTATTGTTTTGTACAGAATTAATTCCACTACAGAGACAACAGGGGAGAGAAAAAATTTTGCAAGAATAAAAAGATGAATGAAAACAAATTGATATTTATGATAGTTTTTGTGGTACTGGGTGTATCATGTGCAGGTAGTAATGATCTGCAGCATCTAAGGTGGAGGAAGTGGGGGCCTTCTCCAATCAGCCGCAGCCCATCAAAAATCAATAAATTTGGGTCATCAATCATATTCCCACTCTATGGCGATGTTTATCCCAATGGGTATGGAATTTGTGTTCTCATTTTCCTTTTGCAGTTAACTACTCTTCTTAAACCCTATCTATACCACTCTAACCCTGCCCAGTGCCGCCTGCTCAGTGTCTGACGCTTTTTCGAACACTCTGTTAGTGGAGAAACCCAGATTTTATTATTATTATTTTTTTTGTGTGTGTGTGTGTTTGTGTGGAGTTTATAGTTGAGAATGTAAGTTGCAATATTTTGGGAATGGTGTTTTTTTGGACTGGACTCCTGAGTGAGCCGACTATTTCTTGCAGGTTTTATTTTGTTCAGGTTTACCTGGGGTATCCTCCAAGGCCCTACTTTCTTGATCCTGACACAGGCAGCGATCTCACGTGGCTTCAATGTGACGCTCCATGTGTTCGTTGCACCGCGGTAAACTGGATCACTATTACTCAGCAGCATATCGATCAGCAGTTAGTAGTATGCATAAATTAATGCATAACTAAATGGCACGTATGGGGAGTCAGAACTGAACCCTGAATAAGAAATAAATTTTATTTCTATTTTATTTGATAGTTGTGCCGAGTGGCTCTTTAATAGCTTGCCAACTGAGAGTGATCCTACTAAAATATTAGCGAGCTTTCAGAGGTTTGGAAGGATGAATATATTAGTTTTGAACAAAAAAATAAAAATAATAATAATATATCCTAGAAGTTTTTTCATCTTACATTGTTAAATCTTGATTTTTATTTTCTCATGAAGTTAGCATCAATAATAAGGTTGTTACCGTGCTTTTAGTGTACTTGAGCACAATGCTTGATGAGTAAATTCTTAACATAAAAGTTCCAATCATCTTAGGGATTTCACCCGCTTTACCGACCCAGCAACGACCTAGTTGTCTGTAGGGATCCCCTTTGTGCCTCTCTGCACTCGGGTGATTACACATGCGACAGTCCACAACAATGTGATTATGAAGTTGAGTATGCAGATGGAGGCTCATCCCTCGGAGTTCTCGTCAATGATTTCTTTACTATGAATATCACCAGTGGAGTTCGCATGAGTCCTCGTTTGACTATTGGGTGAGTGCTCGATCTCAAGATTTTCGCCTGATTTCACACATGTATCTATGTAACACCTGCTTAATAGAAAGTATGAGACATTGATATAGCCACAGTATTGTTGTGTTGCTATTTATGCATGATGACTTCATATCAGATGCAAAGCCCTTGAATCATAATAACTCGTAGACCATCAATTAAACTAAAGGACGCAAGTTATAATTTTGAATCAACTACTATACTTTTAGGTGCGGCTACGATCAATTACACGGATCATCCGATCACCCTTTAGATGGAGTATTTGGCCTCGGAAGAGGCAAATCTAGCGTTGTTTCACAGCTTCGCGATCAGGGAGTCGTGAAAAATATCGTGGGCCACTGTTTGAGTAGGCAAGGTGGGTTTCTTTTCTTAGGTGAAGACGTTTATGATTCTTCGCGCGTAACATGGACGCCAATGTCACGCGACTACACGTAAGTAGTAGTAATAGTCCATCATACACATTACCTACATTGGCAAGCAGGGACGGAGCTGGGGGGAGGGTCTGATGGGGGCACCCCCAACTTTTCAAAATCAATGTAATTTAATACATATAATTGCTAAATCTATGAGTTTTTCATGTAAAATTATTAAATTTTGAAGTTTCCCACCGCCACCCCCCGTTCAATTTTCTGGCTCCGTTTCTGTTGGCAAGTGCTCGACTCTTTAAATAATTATCTTCATTGATGATTGTGTACAGAAAGCACTACGCTGCTGGATTGGCCGAGCTTCGTTTCGGCGGGAAAAGTACAGGATTTAAGAATCTGAATATAATATTTGACAGTGGGAGCTCGTACACGTATTTTAATTCTCAGATTTATCACTCTCTTCTTACTTTTGTGAGTTACGGATCATCCCTATTGTCTTTTCTGATAAAAAAAAAAAAGTAATGTATTTTCTGATTGCTATTATTGTTATTGTTGAAGATAACGAAGGAATTGAAGGGGAAGCCCCTGATAGAGGCGACCGATGACCACACCCTACCGTTCTGCTGGAAAGGAAATAAAGCTTTCACGAGCACACGTGATGTCAGGAAATACTTCAAGCCTCTAGCGTTCAGCTTTCCCAGTGGTTGGAGAAATAAAGCTCAGTTTGAAATTACTCCTGAAGCATATCTAATCATCTCTGTAAGATTTTTAACCTTGCTAATTCTTTTAGTTTTGTCTTTCCTTAGTCACTGCTCCAATTTGAGTTGAGTTGTTTTATATTTTTTACTACTTGCAGTCAAAGGGCAACGCGTGCTTGGGGATCCTTAATGGCACTGATGTGGGATTGAACAATTTCAACATGGTTGGAGGTAATGGTCGTACGAATAAGTCGTACACTGATATTTGTGGATAACATGATTATTAATACCCTTTGTTGTTTTTTCCGGTGCAGATATATCTATGCAGGATAAATTGTTGATCTACGATAATGAGAAGCAAGTTATAGGCTGGACCCCTGCCAACTGTGACCAGCCTCCAAAATCAAAATCCTCTACCATATAGCTTTCTTTTTGTCCTTTTTATTAACTTTGTACATAAATATACATGTAAAATTACTGAAAGGAATAAGAAATAAGTTCCCTCTAGATTAGATGATTGTTACCGTGGCGACTCCAATTAAACTGGTGTGATTCGATTGACATTACTATTCTCTCTTAATTTCCCTTGATTGGACAAAGGACGATGTTTTTGTGGCAATCGACAATAACAATAGATAATGTATCTGAAACCCAAAATTATATTTACAATCGAATTCACTAAATATTTTATTCATTTGTTCCAACACATTAACGCTACATTCTAACCTTAAAATCAAAAGAACAAACAAATCTAACATATTCTAAGAATACAAGAATATCCTCTACCAGTTTGACATATCACTCTGATCCAACCATTCTCCACCGTGCGATTAAAAACTATCGTAGTCAGCTCACCACTGTGATAGGATTTCAGATAATGTTGTTGGACTCTTGACCATTTGTAATCATCAATCAACTAGTGTCCACATCTCACCAACCAAGCCCATCATATTTGACTAGCTGATTTCTCTAGTTCCTAGTACTAACAGTAATCCGCATTTTCTTTTCTTAATGCCTGTAGAAAACGGCGATAAATTAAGGTTTTATAACCGATAAGTAACTAGTGGATGTACGTGGTTGTAGTATACTATTTAGGACCAAGCTTATTTTAGATCCGTAATTATAAGTGCTTCTGCGTGTAAGCAAACATGTCTTGAAACGGGTCATTGTACTGGATTTGGGAGCCGAAAGGGTCGTCTTGAAAGGCATCCATGTAATTGAGCTGAAAATCAAGAGAATTTTCTAACTCACTCCACTTGGGTTCGCTCTGGACCTCCTTAAACTCGGGGGACAGCACGTGCTCGGAGCTACTCGAGTCTGTGTGCAACTTAGGTATCGAGTCGGCCGCGTCGAAATGCATGTAATCATTCATTATTTGCGACGCGAATGTCTGGTGCCCCTGCGGCATTGGTGCCGGTGCTACCATCTCACCATACAGTGACACCTTTGGCTTCTGTTCTTCGCTATCCGAAAACTGCACTTCCACTTCCTTCTGATCCACATTGTAGTGCTTTTCAAGAGTTCCTTTCTTGTTGTATATTCGACACAAGACCCAATCGTCAAGCTGCAATGTCCAAACGATTAGTCTAGTGAATTATTTGAATTCAATAATCTAATTCGCTTCAGAGTTAATTACCCTCAAATTATTGCTCTTGCCAGCGGATCGATCGACGTTAGCTAAGCGATATTCGTGCATAATCCAATTGGTTTTGACTCCTCTCGGAGCTTTTCCAGCATAAAACACCAGAGCTTTTTTGATGCCAAGGGTCTTGGGCTTGCCCAAAGGCTTGTCGGCTCCGGTTGCCTTCCAGTATCCTGTTCCGGCTGCCCGGTTGGGCCGTGAACCGTTGGGATACTTTCGATCTCTCGGGGAAAAGAAATACCACTCTTTTTCACCATACAATGCCATATCTGTCATCCCCCCAACAATATTAGTATCAGAAAATATATTATGTGGGGGCATAAATGGAAAAGGGAAATAAGACCCAAAAGATCTAAATAAAGAATTTTGTTCATCAGATAATAGGAAAATTCGAATCGGATCTAAGAGGAAAAGTATCAAATGTGTAGCAATAACCTAAATTCTCGTCGTATTTTATTTTCTCTCCTAATCGATTCTTCAAACAAGGAGAAAGACAGAGTACTCGAAAACAGAGGAAATTTTGACATTCGGAAAATGGATAAGTTCCAGAGGAACAATTCACATATCATAAACAGATGACAACAAAAAAGAAAATTAAAAAAGAGGATAGCTAGCGGTTCGATTTCCTTTTTTTTTTAAACATAAAAAACTTGATTTTAAATTCAATAACAGGAAATTGCAAAAGGAAGAAAAAAAAAAGTGGTACCAGGAAGGTCCCATGGATTAAATTTGTAAAGATCAATCTCAGCTATAATAGGGACTGCAATCTGCTGGCCCGCGCACTTGCGGCAGAGGTAATGCACCACCAACTCTTCGTCCGTAGGATGGAACCTGAACCCCGCCGGCAAATTCAGCTGCTGATCACCGCTCTTCATTCACTCGTAGACTTTTCTGTTCAATTCTCCTGCTTTGGAACGAAGGAATTGGAAGGTTTGGCTTCGTATATATACACGCTAAGGTAGGGTTCACAGCTATCACGTACTACTATGTTATACTACACGTGTGTAATTGCATCAGCTTGCATTCTTGTGAAACGTGCTTTTCTCGTATGTGTGTGCGTAGAGCGTGAGAGGTGGGTTGGGTTGGGTGAAGTGCACCATGTAATATGATATCATTAGTCGATAATTAAGAAAGATTGGGTTTAATTAAATAATTAATATATTTTTAATTAAGAATTGAAAAAATAATATATATTAAAAACTTTTGATTTTTTGGGTAGGGACATCACTTCCAGGAGCGTCCCGTCTTTTTTTTTTTTTTTTTTAATTATTTTTTTAATATCAGGAGCCCATTCCCAAGAGCGCTCCCGGACCTCAAAGTCAAAACAATTCCCTTATTGACGCCCCTTAGGAGTGGCGTCCCGGGGAATTTTTTCAAAAAAAATAAATAAAATTGACCCTTAAGCAAACCCTAACCCTAACCCTAACACACATATTATTTATTTATTTATATTATTTATTTTTTAAGTTTTTTATTTTTATAATTTATTTAAAAATTTTATTAGGTAAAATAAATAAACATATCATAACAATGTCTTAAAATTACAAAAAGTCTTATTTGAAAATTAAAAATACAATAAAATAATATTAATAAATAAAATACAAGAAGTTTTATTTCAAATTAAAAATACAATAAAATTAAAATACAACAACAACGAAGATTAAAATAGCAATTACAGTAATTTGATATTTCATATGCGATCACATTCGTAATGGGGGGTTTCCAATTAGATTGTGATATTGACAAATGCAATTTAAATAATTTTTATTGAATACCCAATCCATCGAATCGAATAAAGGTTCTCCATGTTTTACATATGCAGCAGTAAACTCATTATCGCCTGCTACGTCGTTCCAAAACCGTACTAGACAATCTGGCGCTTGCACTTTGTTGGTCTCATGATCTCAAGTGCAATGTTCGTTTCCCAACATCATATGAAAATGCCTGTATCGTTTTTCCAGAAGTTGAACTCGAGCGGTTATTTTGTCATTGTGAAGTCTTTCCCGAACGGACCATTGATTTTGTCCAACAAAATACACGTGATATTGTTGCGTAATCCTCTTTTGGGATCGTAGACACCATTGAGATTACTCTCACGGAAATCGTCAACAAGCTTAGTATCCATATGGATGCTCCACTCGGTTAAATTCGAATCGTAGAAAAAGAAATCTTCTTCGAAATCAAACTATGGTACATTATTAGGCTGGTTTGAACTCATTTTTTCTTTTTGTTATGAGAATACTTAGATGATGGAGAAAACTAAAGGTGTGAGTGAATTGTTTTTAAAATTTTAGTCCAATATTCCAAATTTATAGATGAGTTACAATTTCACAAGACAGTTGTATTGAATGTGTAGTCGTTGTCACAACTAAAAATGGAAACATAATGCTTATGGTGTAGTCTTGTCACAAAAAAAGTTGAAAAACGTGTCGAATAATGTTAGGTATTGTCACAGTAAAAGTTGAAAGACCTATTGATACATGTGTAATATTGTCACCAGCAATGTTGGATAAACATTAAGTAAATAATTTTATTAAATAAGAAAAAATAAAAGATTACACATTTGATTAAATAAAAAACTAGAGGACGTGACAAATTCAAACATTACAAATTAAACATAGTACATAGTTGCACACTCTTTCGATTCCATTTTATTACACATTTGAGTCCTAATACATTGAGAATGCATCAATTGAAAGCTGCTTCCATCTTCTTCCATAATGGTGGCACGTCATACAAATAATATCTTCGTAATGCATCATCACTATATTCCTTTATTAAAAAAAGTTAGTAATTGAAATGAAACCAACACAAATAACATAATTAGTTGTAGACAGATGTGTGGACTTTACATAGGCTGGAGAGACATTATTGATAGTGGTATCAATACAGATCAATCCACGTTCTTCATCCAGAAAAATACCATTCTCAAAAAAGTATTGCCTTCCACCAATTGTACATCATCTTCATTTCTTCGATCCTGTCGTAAATTTCTGGAAAAGTAGGTGAAATCATGAAATGACTCTGAAGTAGACTTTTTACCTGCGGGACGCTCAAGATGACATACGTTTTTTTTTGCACCTCTTTCAACACTTTCATTCTGAGCGCTGAAAAATTCCAGAATGACTTGTTCCATCTCCATGGTCCATGGGGTGAGTGCAGGATCGTAGTAATTATTATTTATTTTTAGAACATCTGGATGGTTTTCGTCAAAATTAGCCATTATTAGCTAGTATAGTTTATATTTCCTGGTAAGTTTGTCTGTGTGTACATATATATAGATGCATCTTTGCCAGCTACAATTGTTGTGCTATTGTGTTGTCTTGTCATCCGGTACAATTATGTCACGGAACACAAATAAACTTTTGTCCACACACACATCAATGAGATGCAGCTTTGCCAACTACAATTGTTTTGCCATTGTGTTGTCTTGTCATCCGGCACATTGTATCACAGAACACAAATAAACTTTTGTCCACACACACATCAATGAGATGCAGCTTTGCCAGCTACAATTGTTGTGCCATTGTGTTGTCTTGTCATCCGGTACAATTATGTCACAGAACACAAATAAAATTTTGCCCACACACACATCAATGAGATGCAGCTTTGCCAACTACAATTGATGTGCCATTGTATTGTCTTGTCATCCGGTACATTGTGTCACAGAACATAAATAAATTTTTAGTTAGTCCATACACACACATCAATGAGATGCAGCTTTGCCAGCTACAATTGTTGTGCCATTGTATTGTCTTGTCATCCGGTACATTGTGTCACAGAATATTTTAGTCCACACTCACACATCAATGAGATGCAGCTTTCCTAATTACAATTGTTGTGTCATTGTGTTGTCTTGTCATTAATTATGCCACAAAATACTCTCAAAATTACTTGAATAATTGCTCTCCTTGCTATAAATACGTTGGGGAACAAATAATGGATAATTCATCAGCAAATACATATCAATTACTTCTCTTATTTGAAATAAAGCTAATGGAGATCACTTCAACGACACAGATGGTAAACCTACACTTCGGGTCAAAACACTCGATTACGGGTATGAATTCAACACTAAGTGGACACTTACCAGAGACGAACGTCTACTGGAATTCTTAATTCTCGAAAACGATATTCGAGGATGGAATCAAAATGACAGACCTTTACCAGACAACGAGTGAAAGAAGCCAAGTGTTTACTTAACTGCTGCTTCAAAAATTTTCATGCCGTTTCTAGAAATGACGTCATAGCCAGGATTGTCAAACTTTAGAGATGATTCAGGCTCTTCAAATAACTGATTCGGACCCCTGGTATTGTTTGGAACGGGAATATGAAAATAGTCATAGGTGATCATAATGTACGAAAAAAATTTATGCCTGTAAGTTCTACACTCCCTTTTAAATTATTACAAGTAATTTGAATCTTTCATTATTATTCTAACTTGTTGTGATGAATACAGGATTTTCCAATCAAAAGTTATTGCAACGCTTTTGATGAGGAACCCTTGCTCACAAAAATACAAGTACTGTTTGGAGATGTGTATCCATCTAACCACAGTGGAAGCTCTACGAGTGTAAGTACCGTTGACCATTGCATTTTGTCTTACCGACACTGCTCTACCTGTGTGGATTGCATTTGTATTTTCATTGTGTAATGTTTTTATGTTGTTGTACCAACACTGCTCTATTGCTGTGGATTGCGTTTGTATTTTTATTGTGTAATATTTTTATATTGTTGTACCAACACAGTTCTATTGTTGTGTTATTGTTGTCTTGCGCGTACTTGTGGTTGGTTCATTTTGTTGGGGATCCTACTGCCCCTGAGTTGTCCAACAGCTCACTGCCTCCTCGTGTGTGGATCATGAACCAATTCAAAACTTGCCTCATTCCAATCCTCCGCGTCGGGCAATGGTTCAAAAGCCCCAGCAGAGTATGTGCGTAGGTACGCAACAATGCTGTAGTAATCTTGGACGTAAACTCGAGGATCCATTCTAAATTCGGTACATGCCTTTATTGTATGAGAGCACGGAATACCGCTGCTCAGCCATCTACCACGAGATCATTCTGCGCTCAACAAGGAAACTCAAAAGTTTCGAGTACGAACTCCTCCATTGACCCTCACAGAGACTTCGGTCATTTGTGCCGCCCAATTAAAGCCCGTAACGTGGTAAGATGACCCTAAATGCTGTCTTGACTTGAATAGGCCATATATCTTATTAGGCCAAAATTGTTGCATGTTATGGACTCTTGTCGCATCTTTCAAACGATCATAGAAATTTTGAACACTTCGAAGAAATGTGATTCGAACTATAGTAGTTATTGGGAGCCGTCTAGCACGTTTAATCACTCTATTGATGCACTCGGACATGTTGGTCGTCAGGATGCCACACCGTTTGCCGCCGTCATGGGACAGTGTCCACTTGCTCTTATTAATACCATCCAAGTACGCAAATGCATCCGAATCAATGGCCTTAACCTGCTCCATTATTCTATAGAAGACTGTAACCCTGAGTTCTGCTCCAGCTTTAAAACAGATATCCTTCAATTTGACAGACTTGGCATGCGTATTAAAGTTAGAAGAGACATGTCGCAAATAAAAAATGTTAGAAGAGAATTCCGGAACTTGTTCTAGTGCACTAAGTAGTCCAGCATGTCGGTCAGATATAAGACAAACCCCTTCTATGTCGCGAATAATATATTTTGCAACCATGTGAAGGAACCAATGCCACAAGCTATAACTCTCTGAATCAACAACTGCGTAAGCTAGTGGCAAGACTTGTTGGTTGGTGTCAACTACAACTGCCATCAACAACGTGGGCTTGTACTTTCCAACCAAAAAGGTTCCATCAAGACTGATCACGTTGCGACAATGTCTAAAAGCCTCGATACATGGTCGAAAATGCCCATAATACAAATCTTAACATATGCACACCGGGTATTCCAGAAGATTTGTGTAGCCACTCAACCCCTATCCCTGGGTTGTACGTCGGCAAGGCCTCCATATATTTTGGTAAATATTGGACCGACTGCTCCCACGTCCCGTACACATTTCCACGAGCCCGCCGCAAACCTCCATGACTTGTGATATGACACTTCATAATCATATTCTTGTTTGACAGCCTTCTGGACATGCAAAGCGCCATATACCGGATCCTTCTCGACGTGAGTGGTAATGAGCAAAGTAATCATATTAATACACCAATTGGGGTGATCATGACGTGTAAAATATGCAAGACATCAGTGCGCAAAACCCAATCTTGTGATAACCCAAGCCTTTCGTTTACGAAAACTAGCGCGAAGACAACATCCGCATTCGGGTGATTCGTTGATTACTGGATTCAGAATATCTACATGATTCTCCCCAAGTGATTTTGATAACAAACAACTTTCCAAACTGTTGGATTGCTCAGTACCACTCTATACGCACACAGAGTAATCTTTGACAACCCACATCAAATGTTTTTTTTTATCTCTGAATATCATGCCTGTTCTCAACACTCATTCGTCTTTATAGTAGTAGTAGTCCGGTTGAGGGACACCGATAGAATCAATAAGAACGTCTTCGTATACGTGATCGAAAAATGGTATGTTCTTGTAGAGTGTCCATCCTCTATCCGCTCGTTTATGGGTTGTAGGGGCACGTTCATCCACGGTAGGTTCAAAAGAATCTTCATTTTGTATGCTACCCCCCAATTGAAAGAATTCCTCGTCAGTTTCAACACCATCATCTAGTTCATCTAAACTATTTTCAGAATCGCTTCCTTCATCAGGTCCGAAGCAATCGGTGGGGTAGTTCGGGATCACCGGTGGGGGAGGAGGAGGATGCTCGGTGGAACTTACATTTGCATATCCACCCTCGTCTCGTAGAATTGATGCATACATTTCATATTCATTGCCAGAAGACATATTCGCCATATGTGTGCCTACTTCTAAAAATATAAATAAATTCACATACTCCCATAATTAATAATTTCTTATAAATTTAAATTTTCACATAATTAATAATTTCTCACAAAATAAATAAATTCAAATATTCGCATAATTAATAGTTTCATCATAAGCAAATAAAATCAAATACTCACATAATTAATAATTTCATCACAAATAAATAAATTTAATTTTTCACATAATTAATAATTTCTCACAAAATAAATAAATTCAGATTATATAGGTAAAAAGAAAAAAAAATTGTCCCCCAATGTATGCAGTTTTTTTACACATTACTCCCTAAAATATTTTCTATTCCACTTTGCCCCCTGATGT
>BMAC01000078.1:2184239-2194326 GCA_014905375.1 Phtheirospermum japonicum
AATCCTTGATTATTTTAGCATAACGGTAGTTGTTGAATATTTATATTTATAGATGCACTCACATTGACTGGTGTAAATTTGTATTTTGATAGTGTGATATTTATTTGATGCTATCTTTATGATTTATGGTATTTTCTGCTTGTATTTGATAAGTGTATTGCATTTTCTATTCAAGCGTATTGGTTTTTCTGTTCACTCCTATCAGTTTATGTATTTGCAGTGTGTTCGGAAAATAAAAATACAGTGCATAAAAAAACACAAACACATCTTATTGCAAAAAAAAAAATCTTAAACTTATAATACATAAACAACTACTTAATTATAGGAAAACTTTTGTGATTGCATAACAAAAACTGTACATTTATTACAAAAACTCAATACATTATAGCACATAAACCAATACATTATTTTACAAAAATCAATACAAAATATTTTGTCAAAGGATTTACAAAAAATGGGACTAAAATTTCCACAAATTCACCAAAAAAATAAAACAAGCACAAAAAATACTTACTGCTAGACACAAATCACAGTTCATAACTTTTATGATTGCATAACAAAAACCGTACATTTATTACAACAACTCAATACATTATAGCACATAAACCAATACAAATATTTTATCAAAAAAATTACAAAAAATGGGGACTAAAATTTTCACCAATTAACAAAAAAAAAAAAAAAGCACAAAAAGTACTTACTGCTAGACAAAAACTCATAGTTCATAACTTTTGTGATTGCATAACAAAAACCGTACATTTATTACTAAAACTCAATACATTATAGCACATAAATCAATACATTGTTTTACAAAACCCAATACAAAATGGATATCGTCGTTTCATGAGCTTTAGCCAGAGAATGTAACACCATGTTTAGTTTTGCAGAAGAATCGAAAATAAAGAGGTAAAAGAGCCCCATGACTCTAGTATGCATTTTTGAACTGCTATAATTAGAGACAAGCGTAAGCATCTCCCCAACGGGAATCTAGAGGGAGCCAGGCGAAGGGTAACAGGTGGACATGCCCACAATGTAACCGACCTCGTTTCCGCGTTCATCTCCAGTCCCATAAATTGGACTGGACGGGCATACTTCTCTTCCTCCCTCACCATAAAGAGTTGAGCCAACGCCTCCTGCATGCTGGTGTCCAACCCTAACATCACCGCCAGTCGGTAAACTAACGGTTAGGGTTCTGGTATGAGTGCAACGATCATTGGCCCCACCAACGACACATGATTCAACATCATACTCAACCAGGCAATGATGTCTATCTCTAACCCCGCTAGACTCATCCGCCTTCGTCCATATATCAGTAACATCAAGTATATATATTTTAACTGGAAAAATCGAGGCATCCCAATTAATATACATCACTTTATACATCAAATGTGGGTTAATAAACAATACTAAGAGAATGAAAAAAAGAGAGAGTAATCTGCAAGGTAAAACCCACAAGCATCCATGCAAGATGACATAAAGCTGAAGTAAGTAATCTGATTATACTCTGATAAATCCCCAATTTCTATTGTAAATCTAGCATGAGTTTCATACACCTAAAACCAAAAGTGAGACATGATACTAGATAAAAATAATAACTTAGACTTAAAGAAGCTTATAATCACGTAAAGCTTACATTGGAAAAAAAATAATTAAAGAATTGTACACAGATTTAAAAAATGGGGACTAAAGTTTTCAAATTCTCAAATTTACACTCGGAAATGAACATTGTACACAGTAAAGAATTTGAATCTTACCAATAATTAAATTTGTTCTGATCAACGGGATATGCTTACCTCAAATTCTTTTATTGTAAATGTAGATAAATACATATATATTTGGAGAAAACAAAGTCTAATATTATTTGATTAATAAGACCTTTAAATGGATGACAGTTTGACAAACAGTTTCAACTAAAACATAAACTTTGTAATTAATATTGCATAGGCAAGAATCATACAAAGACAGTAATTTGGTTAAGAGTTAAACGAAACTTAGCCAAACAAAGCTTTGAAAAACATTAATTTAAAAACAACACAAACACACAACTCAAACTCACAATTAATTCTCACTACATCAACAACATAAACTAAAATCATAAATACTTGAAAAAAGCATAACTTCAAGGATACGACAGAGCACCTGCGTCACCACCGTCGAGATTCCCCACACCGCCAAAACCACCACCAGCAGGGAGAGTCTCAATACCACCTGCGACACCGCCGAAACCATTTATGCCGCCGAAGCCACCGCCGCCGCCCACTCCAGCACCAAATCCACCAAACGGTATGCCGCCATTGCCGATGCCAGAGTAGCCTCCAGCGCTGCCAAAAGAGGCGAAGTTCTTCTGGTCAGTGAGAGCATCATCACCGGGCAAAACCCTAGCTGCGGCCTGATGAGCTGCAAGAAGAGCAACAAGAAACACAAAAGTGAAACCCCAACTCGCCATTAATTCTCGCTCTAGTTTAATTTTATCTGGTTTAGAAATTCGCCGGAGCTGGGTTTGGGGGAAAAAATCGGTGGTGATGATAGGTTTGGGAAGAAAAAACGCATTGAAAATGGGGCAGAAATTTTGGGAAGAGTTGATATAATTAGACAAATTATAATAATACCATCGGGTTGGATATGGACCTGGTCATGGGTTGGCCTAACGGGAGAGACCCGTCAATCTGGACTTACCCAAGTCTTTGCCACCAAGAAAACATGAAAAATGTGGTCTCACAAGCTAAATACAACAAAACGATATGACATCTTCAGCATGTTTCTCAGCTGCTGTTACAGATCGGTAACAACGATTCAAGTTATTCATACTCAAACTAAGACGTTCACTCGATTTTACCAAGAAATCGGAGGCCATATAATTGTGAATTACTTCCATGGCTAGCTGATGAGCACTCTTATCCTGGATTTTTGTTGGGTGTCCATGGATTCATACGTCTCCTTATCAGCAAAGAGTTTCAAGTTGTAGCGAGATGCTTCAATTGGTACTCCTTCCCACTTATTTACCAGCTCCAAAAGTTTCTCATTGCCCTAAGCAACAATCATTATTGTTGGTTTTTAGTTCATTAGTATCATTCGAATTTCGCAAATATCATATGGGATCATTACAAAAACCACACTAATGTTTAGCCAAATTACACACAAAAAAAACACGGTTCTCTTTCAAGAATAAATACTTGACATTTATTTCTACGGATAATTTTTTAAAAAAAATGCACTTGAGGTTTGACCTTATTAAAAAAGAAACTAACTTTCAAAATTACAAAAACAAACCCAAAAAGAAATATGTTGATTCCGTGTTAAAGTAAGGGGTTAATTGTAATAATATTTTTTTAAATGTGAATGAGGTTTTGAAAAGTCTTTTGCTTATGAAGAAGTGAATGTAAGAGAATAAAATCACATGGGTAGCTTTCGTAATTTTGAAAGTTAGTTGTGTTTCTTTTATGTAATTACATAATACTTAAAGTATGCATTTTGTAATTAACCCTTGTTTCTATTTTACAAATTGCACCCTCAGAAAAGAGGGTATTTGTCAGGTAAAATACAAACCTCAAGAGGGAATTTGTAATTTTAAAAGGTATATAGGTTTATAACAATTCGTAATAGCACTAAACCTCAAGGCTCGTTTTTGTAATTATCCATACTATAGAAAAATCATCTCAAACGATTAGATAACTTTTTTTCAACATGACATTAGTGGATCAAGAAAATAGTAATAGGAAAATATAGGTTCCATAATCCTTATCGGAATAATCGCCTACCATGGGTTTGTGAAGTTGCCGAATGATTCTTTAGAAAGCCGCTTGCGCTTCCAGTGATAAAACAAAGGTTCCAGAAGGTTCTCAAGATCTTGAATCTTAACCTTATCTCTGAACACTCTCGTTAGTGAAGTTTGGTTGGATGTGCCTCCAACCCAAATCTGCAACCACCATATAAAAACCATCCAGTCACAATTAAAAGTTTTACAATGGTCAGAATACAACAATTTTCAAGGCATTCATTGAACTTAGAAGCATTTCTATATACTTTAACAACAATTTATGCAAGTAAGTAAATTGTACAACTACACTGAACAAGAATTTTAGGCAACTCGATAGTTAGAACCCAACCGCATACCACACCAAGCAAATATCTTTTGGTGACTATTATCCCATTCACATGCCCATCTACAGTCAAACTCAAAGAATAATGAAAATCGAATAAAATTGTACCTTAGAATTCCAACTAACTTCAATGATTCACAAACTCAAAAATTATATAGATTTACAACACACAAGCGCACGCATGCCAACACACACACACACACACATATATATATATATTATTAATATATATATATATATATATTATTAATATATATATATATATATATATATATATATATATATATATATATATAATAAAGGTATGGGTAAAGTAGTAAAATAAATTTTAATTGTTGTTGGGAAAATAAAAAATAATTTAAATCCATCCATGTTGTTAATTGTGCTAACTCTAAGTGCTGATTTGTCAAAGGGAGAGCATTCTGGGGAATAGGTGGATCAATGAGGTGTCTCTAAAGCTGAGGTGTCAAGTTGTGGTTCAATGGGGTCTATTTTGGGACGAGGCCAAGATTTTGAGAGGGTATAAATAACAAATTTTTTTTTCATTTTAGCTAATATTAAAAAAATTAGGGTTCATTGTCCGGCACCCCACTCTCCATTTTTTTTTCTTTTCTGCCGTGTAGCATATTTTATAGAGATTTTTCCAACCAGTTCTAAAAAAAACATTTTAAGTTATTATAGGAAATAGATTGTACAAAGAAGATATCCTATTGCAATGATCGGTCTCCTCTTTCGTCATTCTATTTTTTTTATTCTTTTTAGATTGACGGATCTAATGGAGTTCGTACGCCACCACTAGATCTTCCGAAGAGAGTAGCAGCGGCGGCGACTCCCTCAGCGATGTGTTCGACATCGAATCAGCTGTTAGGTCCGCAAACGACACCGTATCCGGCACCTTCAATATGTACGTTTTATCAGACCCTCTTTTTCATAGCGTTCCCTTTACCTTCAGAATTTACAGTTTTGCCCTGTCATATGTATTCTTCGTTGATTTGTTAATTTGAGTGATTCTGTTGAATTTGTATGAACTATTGAGATGATTAGTGATACAGGTGATTCTTGAGGCTGTTTGTTCAATATATTCGATTTGAATGATTTTATTTGTTCAAATATCTTTTATTCGGTTTATATGTATCCTTTTAACTTTTCTTCTCCGATCTATTTGGTAAGATTGGTGAAACAACATTTTACCAACTAATTGATTTGGGTTGGGATATTAATCACCGATAATTATTTTATCTATAATTACACATTTATCTTTCATGAATTGATTTTTTATAATCTCATTTTCTTCCTTTCTTCATTTTGATATATTTTTTCTTTTGTAATTCACAATTCTTCTAACCAGATAAACCGTTTATTTCTACCTTATTCAAATTCATTGTTCACCCCTAGAATCATGATATTATAAGATCTTTTTTTTCTCTAGCAGTTTAAATTTTTTAATTTGTAAAAAATGACTTTGCAGTTGATCCCTGATTTTTACTATTTTGGATCGATTGAGTTCTAGCGTGAATTATAATTGATTTTGATTTTGGTTTATCGATTGGTAATGATTCAAGATTTCATGTTTGAAAAGGTCAAGTCGATTTTGTCGATTGAAATAAAATTAGTATCTGAAGGCGGTTCTAATCAGGATCAATAATCTCGTTGAGGTGTAAATGAAGTCAGATTGATGACGTATCAGTGTCTTTGAAGCCTTACATGCAGTATTAAAATTGTTGTGCAGTACTGATTAAGATTCACTGTTTTATAGGCGGAGATAACTACATTATTATTTTCATTTTTTTTTCACGATTTATGAGTATCATCTTTAAAGTGTTTGATCTTATCTTATTTAGTTCTGAAAAAGTTTATTTTGTAAATGGGGATTGTTCAATCGGTCTTCATACCAGTATTCAGAATATGATTTCTATGAATATTGGTTTACTCATTTATTTTGTCGATTTGGTTTATAAATATGAATTTTGGGATTATCGATCTCTCTCTCTCTCTCTCTCTCTCTCTATATATATATATATATATATATATATATTTCTTCTTTGAATGGGGATTATTGATATTTAATTCATTGATCTGTTTTATTTTGTGATTATATAATTTTAAGTTTTTTTTTGTCCACTTACTCAGATTTGGATCTTTGTTGTTGTTCTTCTAATGATTTTGATTTTATTATTTGGTTATAAATTTATGATGATCTTACATATTGTTATATATAAGGATTTCTCAAATTATGCAAGAAGCTCATAGTTCTGTTGCGTGGTTTCATGATGAGTTAGATTCAGGACTAGGGGATGACAAGCAATCCACTTATTCTAGGAAGTATTTTCTGGACCGGGTTCTGTAAAAGTAATGAATCACTTTTCTAATCTTTTCTTTGTTAATCAGATTTTGGTAATCATCATTCTTTTAAATTCAAAGAATATGTTCATATTGTTTGGTTTCATATTTTAAGAAATTAATTATTTTTGACGAGTGAGATGGTTGGTTTAGTGGTTGGAAAATTCGATCTATATATGTCTACGACATGGGTTTCAAATGGTTAGTTACATTGTTTTTTGATTTTAGTTTCTCTAATTGAAGATTAAATTGATTTTGTAAGATGTGTGGTAACTTGGTAATTTCATCCTCTGCAAAGATTTGGTTTGCTCGATTATTTTTTATTAAGTAACTTGGACTAATTGATTTTGATTTCCTTATTTCGGGGGATTTGCCTATTTAAACACCCTTTAAAATCTCTCTTTAATGCTTAACCGTGTTAGCGTGGTATTGCTCTTCAATTGAGCTTATTAAGTGCCTCACTATGTAAATGGTGTCTACTTGAAGGTTTTCATTCTTAGTCTGTTGCATTATTTGTTTTTAATATGTTTGTGTATTGAAACTAATTTTTTATGTAGCTTAAATGTGAATCCGATCGAGTAGATTTCAGTTGCATACCAAAATTGTAAGAAAAATATCATTATTTTTTCCCTAAAATATTATTGCCTTCTTTTATTTTCCATATGTTTTGCTACATTTATTCACATCATTTTTTACTTTAAATTGGCAGGATACTCAATCTGTTCATATCTAGCCAGCCAATGAATTTATTCCCATGATTGATGAGTTAGTTTATTTAACTCAAGCTGTATTCATGAATTGTTCATTATGATGTCCATGCAGATGATGTTTATGGAACTTACAAGACCATAAGATACAAGGTAATGTTTCTGTATTACCGCCCTTTCATATGCCTTAGATTTTCTTTTCTTCTAATTGTACTAAATCATTTCGAGTGGTGCTTCTGAATGTTATTCCATGTCCTGTTGTTGCTTCCTCTTATATTTGCTATGTTGATGCCATGTTAACTTGATAGCAGATAATACTATAAACTTGTGCTTTTATAATATATCAATATGTTTAGTCTAACTGCGTATATGATTATAAATTTATACAGTATTATTTTCTAATTATGGTAATATAGATTTCTCTTTGTATTTAAAATGATATGGTCCTCTATGATGTAAATTGAAAATATACTCGAATAATAATAAAATACACCTAATTTAAACTTCCTTTATAATATCCCTTTAAAAATATATCAATTATGCTAAAGTTTTCTTTTCATTTTGAAGTAAGTGCTCTTTGATTTTCTGCTTGACAGGAAGCACTCGGGCACCAAGTGTTATCTGCATTTGTGGAGATTGTGTTTGACAACTCCGACAATTAATTTATTAGTCACGAAAGGTTGAATCAGGTGCACTGAATGTGCTCGATAAAATGCATGAACGAACTGAGGAAATGAACAAGCGACTTCAGGCCAAACTCTACATATCCGGAGTATGGTGATGCGAAGTGCAATGATGGCGAGTGCAGGTGGTGAACTGGGCCTGGGTTACACGTTCAAGGTTTTGGTATTTTTGAACTATGTTGTTTTTTAAATATATAGTGTTGTTTTAACATGTAGAGAGTTTTGTACTGATGTCTCCATTTGCGATTTTTATCTTTTATGTTTCAGTGATCATAACCTTTGGTGTTTCAGTGGAATAAAGAAGAGACTCTGCATACAAAGAGGGAAAAAAAAGTTAGGAAAGAGGAAGCAGGTGATGAATGGGTTGAGGAATGGCATCGGAGTCCAGCTTTTCAAGTGGAGTTGAAATGGGGTGTTGCTCTTCTCATTTCCAATTCTTCTTCTTCTTCTTCTTCTTTTTTTTTTTGAATATTTGTTGATTTTAATGGTTTGGTAACAATTCTTCTTTTTTTTTAATGATATTTTTTTATCTATTTTTTACAAAAATTCACATGTTGATTTTTTTCTGATGAATAGTTTGTTTGTTTATGTGTTTGTTTAGGTATTAGAAAGGTTCATAGTTGAGACCATCCAGTTTGAAATGCTGGCAGTGTTTGTTTGATCGTTTATGTTTAGTTGTTTATGTGACGCTTTAAGTGATCCCCTAGAATTGACACCGGTCTCTTTGTTTTTACTGTTGAATTATTTTTGGTTAGTTTGTTTTTGGTTTTTGACCATATACTTTGTGATTATTCATCATGAGATTTGATTGTCCAGTTAACTTGGGAGTGCTATAGAATAATATGATAACCTTATAAAATATATATTGATAACCTTAATATTTTCACAATTTCGGTTATTTAACAACTAATCCCGTTGATTGCATATATAAATGCAGTTGAACATTATTTATTGTGAAAATGATGGAATGTAAATAGGAATATACCAGAACTTGAACGATTTTTATATTGGAACAAGACGCCACACAAGTTTAAAATACAATCATATTTTAAGATTTTTTATTTTATTTTTATAGCTATCACAAATCTTTCAAAAGTGTCATTATAAAACTCGCGTATAATGCACACGTCATCTTTATTTCACAATATTGTTAGTTAAGAGCATAAAGGGTTGGAAATTATTTGTTACGACGAAAATGATATCATTATAAACAAAATAACTAATGTAGCATAAAAAAATTCAAATTTAAAGTGAACAATATTTTTTTTCCTTTTTGATATAATTCACATTCTTAATTATGTTTTTGATAAATTTCATTTTTTTAACATTTTTTATATTTCGCGGGCTTCACACTAGTGTGTGTGTGTGTGTATATATATATATATATATATATATAGGGGTGGGTTCAAATGGAACCATGTCATTATATGTGAACCTAAGGACTCATCTTGACCATTGGATTGAATAATCTAAATGGTTGAGAACATGACACGTCAGCAGTGTATTTTTTTTAATGATTTTGATAAATATTCTATATTTATCTAAATGGGACGGTGGGAATTGAAGGTTACTCCGTAGGGCTGGAGAAAGAAAAATCGGATGGTCTTGTTCAATATCGCTCCTAAGAATATCCTCCTTCCTCGAGAACTCCTCGACGATCTCTACAGGTGTTTTTTTTCTTCTTTGACTCTGTTAAAATATTAACGACTGAATATATATATATATATATATATATATATATATATATATATATATATATATATATATATATATATAGGGGTGGGTTCAAATGGAACCATGTCATTATATGTGAACCTAGGGACTAATCCTGGCCTTAAATCTAATATTGCACAGTGCAATTATATGTCCAGGTTCATTGTGCTTTTTACACACGAATAAAATTTGAAAAAGTTATGGTTTGTTGAAGATTTAAGTTTCATTTCAAATTTTTGAATTTGCAGTTTATAGACGAAATTTGCGGTGCTTTTTTTATACAATCGTAGTGTTTTTTCTTCTTAATTTATTGTGCTTTCCAAAGAATAATGTAGTGCTCTTTGTAAACGTTGATATATGTCCAAAATACCATTTTTAATTAATTAATGCTGACATGTCATGATCTCAACCATCAAGATTATCCAATCTAATGGTCTATATATATATATATATATATATATATATATATATATATATATATAATATGATTAGGTTCAAATAGATCCCACGTCAATATATGCGAACCTAAGAACCAATTCAGGCC
>BMAC01000078.1:2195490-2206658 GCA_014905375.1 Phtheirospermum japonicum
TACTTACATTATAAAAGCACTAATTATATGTGAAAAAAACATTGCTACTTAATTATACATAAAATTTATTTAAAATTGTTTGTTGAATATTTGAGTTTTTTTGAAATTTTTGAATTTTTCTGTAATTGTATATGAATTTTGTGATGCTTTTTGTATAAAGCCGCAGTGCTTTTTTTTTTTTTTTTTTATCCGTAGTGCTTTCTAAAGAGCAATTCAGCGCTCTTTATGAATGTTGTTATATGTCGAAAATACCCTTTTTATTAATTTAATGCAATATTTACCATAAAAAAAAAAGAGTGACAATAAATAAATGTATGTTAAATCCAAACACTATCAGAATCAACAAAAAGGCATTTATAACTTCTTCAGGGCATAAATCTAAAATCCCAACTGCAAAATAATTACTAATAATGAATAATATCACATATTTTTGTTAGTACTTCAAAAACTGAAACAATCTGCATTTTTTCTTTTTTATTTTAATATAAAAATATATGCAAAAAAGACCAATCAACAACAATAACGTCAAGAAGGACCCATGAAATTCTCACTAATATCTCAATCATACATAATGAAAACTCATATTATTCTATGTTTTGTACAAAAAAGTTGAAGTTGCAATGTAATTATTTAAACACATTACAAAAATAGACATTTATAAGGCTGCAACAACCATCCACCACTCATTAAATTTATTTACCATCAGACAGAATGATCCATGATCATACACCAAAATATTCTATTATACTTCTTATATCCTAAAAATGGCCAGTTCCACCGGTACAAATAAATACACATCAGAAAAATAAAAATAAGCCAGATCATGAGATGCCAACAAATTGCATTCCGAGACTACTCAATAGAAAATCAAAAGACATCAATCTAATCCACCACCCATACATGATCTAATACATTTCACTTCACATATTATTTACAACGAAATGAGCTTTATTTTTTCAACAGAAATTTAATAGTACACACCAAAACTAGCCCCAATATCTTCTATACCTAAATCACTTACTAATTCACACGAGATCTTGCATTAGTAACTACAAAGTATAACGAGAAAAAACATTTAAACATTTTTTGATGAAGTGAAAAGAAAATGAAATTGGACGGGAAGCATTTCTATTATATATTTTCACGGTTTGACCTATACTACACTAGAGTTTTTCCTGGGGGCAGAAGTTAGGGAAGGAATATAAGATGATGATGTTGTGCTTCAAAACTACTCATCGATTGCTTCAGTTTCCACTATATACTTTTTATACTAAAATTAAGAACTCCAATTTCAGCACTCTTACGATCAATTCAATTATCAAAGGTTATGGTGCTGGGGGAGGCGGAACTGGACCTGGGACGCCGACGACTTGACGGCGATGCCATGCCAGCCAATGCCGCCGTGGCACGTCTCGTGGCCGTAGTCCCGCGCCGCCATTCGCACTTGCGTCACCTTGCGTGACACATCCCAAGTGAGGCTCGCGATCAGGATCGCCGCCACGACCGTCGTGGAGAGGATGAGGACGTATGCGCCGCTGAAGCTTCGCCCGACGGCAAATCCACATATTTATACATATAAAAATCCAAATTAAAATATACCTTTTGGAGAAGGTGAATCTTCGTCGTCTAGCACCATCGTGCAACTCAACATCCAGATCTCCATCGTCTAGCACCATCGTGCAGCAGATATCCATCAGATCTATCGCCCAATCTTGCAAATTGGAAAACTATCTTACATTAACCGGTGAATAATTTTGAAGAATGAAGAATCATTATTCGAAGCATAATCCAAAATCGAATGGAGAAAACATGGTTGCAGTGAGAGGGAGGGGAGGCTAGAAAAAAGGATTTTTTGAAGTATAAGAGGAAAATGAAAAAAAGTTCCATTTTATACCTAGGTTGAAAATCCCCAAAAGGTAGTATATTAACCCGAACCACCATAAGCTGACAACTCAACATCCGGATCTACCAAGTGATGACACATGTCATCCGAACGAATGAATAGCTGACACATAGGCTAGGGTGCCAACAACATTAACAAATAGGGTGTATATCTATATATCGATGTATATTTATTTTATATGTAATATATCTGCAGTTTTAATTTAATGTATTCATGTAGTCAGATTCACCGAACCCGATCCGTGATATAACAATTATATGTTCTATCTAGTTAAATATAATAAAAAGAAAATACTATCCTCCTTAACTCTCTAAACTTTCCTATATTGTATTTGCATAGGTAGATTAAATATATTAAATTATGTGTCTTTCAATAATTATTTTGTACACAATATAATTTTTCTTTACGTAATACATTTATTAATAATAGTCATTCATATTATAAATATTTTGAAATTATTAGATTAGGTGTTATGAAATAATTATTTTTATACAATATAACATTCATTTTCTTATACAATTATTTATTAATAATAATTTATCCTAAGATTTGAGTCTTATTCATTCACTTGAAAATATATTATAAATTAAAAATATTAAAAAAAATTTAAGAACTTTTGTTTAAATAAAAATTAAATATTTTTATGGTTGCCACCTAAGGATAATAATTTTAAATATGAAAGGAAAAAACAAAAAGAAAGATAAACGAGTTTCGTTTTTAGAACAAAAAATTCTTGATAACGGAGTTTAATTGTTTGTGGAGAGAGAAAAAAACGTAAGTTACAAAGAAAGAAAAAATACATTCTTTAAATAGATATAATTATTAGTTTTTATTATGTTGAGAATAAAAATATCATAATTTAAAACGTATTTTAATTGAAAAATAAATTTACATTAATTAATTAAAATCTCTAAATTTCAATTTTTTATGTTAAATAATAAAAAACTTTTATCATAAATTAGTAAAACATATAGATAGTGTAATTTGAAAAACAAATCTTTAAAATATTATTTTATATATAAGTTTATTAAAAATAAAATCCAGAAAAAAAAAAAAAAACTCAAACAAAGATAGAGAGGGAGAGAATGAGAAATAAGAAATAGAAAAAAAAAAAAAAAAAGGTCCAATTGAATGGTGTCACCTCCGTATTTTGGCAGCTCCATAGGTATAGTAGTATTTATAGATATCTGTTTTGAAATATTCATATTCCATATCTATTAAAAAAATAGTTGCATTTGATACCAAAGAGTTCATCATCTCATTTTTATTGGATAATGAGAGAATTCCCATAATCTCTTTGGTAAGTATTGGTATCATCCAAATTCCACCATTATGCACCAATAATTGCACCAGTAAAATTCTATAAGATAGAAATTTATCATTTTTGTGTGCGAATAAATATCAAAGCCCACTTACTTTTTCCAAATAAGTAATAAATATCTCACTTAATAAATACTTTTCTTTCTTTTGCAACTTGTGGTGTAGGTGTTTACTTGGGGCGAAGGTTTGGGTAGGTTGACCGCCGGCAAAGAACGGAAGTAGTCGACGATCTAATAATGCGTGGCACGTGTTGTACGTCACTGCTTACTAGCCTAGAGAAGTTAAAAGTCAAGCCATATTTTAACATTCAACATAGTCAAACTCATTTGATTTTCCAGAAAAACAACTAAATAATAATAATCAACTACACATATTATCCACCTAAAACTCGAGAATTTTATAAGAGCTCATCTCGGGCAAAAGTTAAAATAAAAATTTGTGTTCAAACTCATATCGTGAACTTGATTTCAACCTAATAAATCGAGTCGAGCTCGTATATTCAGACTCGACGTTGAGACAAATTTTCGTATTTTCTTTTTTTCGAGCTTTGATCAAACTGACCGAGAGCGGTTCATGAACAGTTCGGCTCATTTATAATTTTAGTTCACATGGAACCAAAACTAAGAGGGTGCTTGGTTTGTAGAAGGGAATGCGAATAATAATGAAAATAATAGTAGCGGGGATTGATAATGAGTACACTTATATTGTGTTGCTTGGGTTGTAATGGATGATCACTATCATTGTTAGAACGATGGTTGGATTAATCAAAATCTTTGGGCTTGTTTGTCTTAGGACTTGTAATATCGAATTGATATTCCGAATATTAGATATTCGTTTGTTTTGAGAATAAAAAATCAAATACTCAACCAACAATCTCTTATACCTAATCTGTATTACATACTATCATATTCCTTTCGTCTACAAAAGTTAGGCGTGTAGACAACACGGAGATTAAGAAGACAAAAATGAATGTAATTGTCGGTAAGAAGTAAGTAAATTAATAATTATAAAATCCTAATAAACTTTATTATTAAATTATAACCACAAAGACAATTACAGGCTACATAGCAGGGAGGTCAGACTGACCAACATATTTCGGGAGATCATGGAGAAGGAGCTCCATCCCGCCGGGTGGCAATTTAAGGCAGTCCCTAAGGAGACTCGTGCATTATCGTGGGATATGTTTCAAGTAATTATTATTTTGGGTCTAAATTTATTAATATTTATTGTAACTTGAGAATCATGTATCAATTGAATTGTAATTCTTATTTTGTTTTGTAGGAGATTTGTTATTGGAACACGGACCTGTATACTCCACATTATATACAAACGACATTTCTCCACACGATGTAGAACAAGTATGGAAAGCGGCTTAACGAGTATAAGTAGTTTCGTGATAGGACTGATCAGCCACCGAGGATTGTTGACCAAGGGGTCTAGAGATAAATAATTTTTTTTATATTTTCTTATTAAATTAAAACTTTTTTATCATTACAAATGATTTAAATTATGAGTAGGTTTTGGGTGAGACCGATCTCATAAAATGAGACCACATTTTACCATTTGTAAGGTGACCCATACCCAGGAAACAACCCAAACTCAGACCCAATAACCTAAAACTGGACCCAACCCCCTTCAATTTTTTAAATTTGTCAGAAAAATAGTAAAAAAAATCAGAAAAATCTGAAAATTTGCAGGTTGATGCGCAACAATAAGAGGAACAATAGTATAGCCCAGAATTGGAAAACGATGAACAACGAATATTCGGTGAATTTTCCCAATCTTCAAACTAGCCGAAAAAATAGTAAAAAAAATCGAAAAAATCTGAAAATTTGCAGGTTGATGCGCAACAATAAGACGAATAATCTTACAGACCAGAATTGCAAAACGATGAACAACGAATATTTGGTGAATTTTTCAATTTTTCAAACTAGCCGGAAAAATAGTAAAAAAAATCGAAAAAATCTGAAAATTTGCAGGTTGATGCGCAACAATAAGACGAATAATCGTACAGCCCAAAATTGCAATATGATGAACAACGAATATTTGGTGGATTTTTTAATTTTTCAAACTAGCCGGAAAAATAGTAAATAAAATCGGAAAAATTTGAAAATTTGCAGGTTGATGCCCAACAATAAAAAGAATAATCGTACATCCCAGAATATCAATACGATAAACAACGAATATTTGGTGAATATTTTCAATTTTTCTGGAATATTTGGTGAATTTTTCCAAATCTTCAAACTAGCCGGAAAAATAGTAAAAAAAATCAGAAAAATCTAAAATTCTGCAGGTTGATGGGCAACAATAAGATGAATAATCGTACAACCCGAAATTGCAATATGATGAATAACGAATATTTGGTGAGTTTTTCAATTTTTCAAACTAGTCGGGAAAATAGTAAAAAAAATCGAAAAGATTTGAAAATTTGCAGGTTGATACCCAACAATAAGACAAACATTCGTACATCCCAAAATAGCAATACGATGAACAAAGAATATTTGGTGAATTTTTTCAATTTTTCAAACTAACCGGAAAAATAGTAAAAAAAATCGATTTTTTTTTTTAAATTTGCAGGTTGATGCGCAACTATAAGACGAATAATCGTACAATCCAGAATTGCAATACGATAAACAACGAATATTTGTTAATTTTTTCAAAATTTCTGGAATATTTGTTGAGTTTTTTCAATTTTTCAAACTAGCCGGAAAAATAGTTAAAGAAAAAGGAAAAATATAAAAATTTACACGTTGATGCGCAATAATAATACGAATAATTTTATAATCCAGAATTTTAATACGATAAACAACAAATATTTGGTGAATTTTTTCAATTTTTCTGGGATATTTGGTGAATTTTTTTAATTTTTTAAACTGGCGGCCGAAAAAATAGTAAAAACAATCGGAAGATTTTAAAAATTTGCAGGTTGATGCGCAATAATAATAAGAATAGCCCAAAATTACAATACGATAAACAACGGATATTTGGTGAATTTATTCAAATTTTCAAATTGGCCGGAAAAATAGGAAATAAAATCGAAAAAATCTGAAAATTTGCATATTGATATGAAATAATAAGAAGAACAATTATATAGCCCATAATTGAAATATGATGAACAACGAATATTTGGTGAATATTTTCAATTTTTCTGGAATATTTGGTGAATTTTTCCAAATCTTCAAACTAGCCGGAAAAATAGTAAAAAAATCAGAAAAATCTAAAATTTTGCAGGTTGATGGGAAACAATAAGACGAATAATCGTATAACCCGAAATTGCAATACAATGAACAACGAATATTTGGTGAGTTTTTCAATTTTTCAAACTAGTCGGGAAAATAGTAAAAAAAATCGAAAAGATTTGAAAATTTGCAGGTTGATACCCAATAATAAGACAAAAATTCGTACATCCCAGAATAGCAATACGATGAACAAAGAATATTTGGTGAATTTTTTCAATTTTTCAAACTAACCGGAAAAATAGTAAAAAAAATCGATTTTTTTTTAAAATTTGCAGGTTGATGCGCAACAATAAGACGAATAATCGTACAACCCAGAATTATAATACGATAAACAACGAATATTTGTTAATTTTTTCAAAATTTCTGGAATATTTGTTGAGTTTTTTCAATTTTTCAAACTAGCCAGAAAAATAGTTAAAGAAAAAGGAAAAATCTAAAAATTTACACGTTGATGCGCAATAATAATACGAATAATTTTATAACCCAGAATTGTAATACGATAAACAACGAATATTTGGTAAATTTTTTCAATTTTTCTGGGATATTTGGTGAATTTTTTCAATTTTTTAAACTGGCGGCCGGAAAGATAGTAAAAACAATCGGAAGATTTTAAAAATTTGCAGGTTGATGCGCAATAATAAGAAGAATAATCATATAGCCCAAAATTACAATACGATAAACAACGGATATTTGGTGAATTTATTCAAATTTTCAAATTGGCCGGAAAAATAGTAAATAAAATCGAAAAAATCTGAAAATTTGCATATTGATGCGAAATAATAATAAGAACAATTATACAACCCATAATTGAAATATGATGAACAACGAATGTTTTGTGAAATAATAAAAAATTTGTGATATTTTAATAATCTTTTGTGATACTTTAACAATGTTTTGTGTTATTCAAATAACTTGAGTTAAAAATGTTACTTAACTATGTTTTATTGTAAAAATATGTATAAAAAACTTGTGATACTGATTTGCACATTTTTGTACATATTTTTCTTACCATTTTTGTATCACGTTGCGTGTGTTTTGCTTGCTTTTAGGTGTTTTAGGAGTCGAGTTGGCCGTTTTTTGTTATTTCTAGGTTTTCGCATTTTTGTACGTTTTATTATTAGTTTTTGTAGTTTTTCACTCTTTAATTTTTCTCTTGGCCATAGGACGTCCAAGCGGGGCCCGCGCTCGTTTGGGATCGTTTTTACTCGACTCGGGAATGGACGGACAAGCAAGGAAGCGCAACGGACGAGGTTCGATAAACCGGCGGACGTGAAAAGAACGAGGAATCGAGCCGGGTACAGCAATCCAGTCGACCGACTGGAAGTTCAGTCGATCGACTGCCCTTCTAGTCGATCGACTGGAACTCCAAAATCGACTGGATTCCAGGGCCCTTTTGACGTGGCCGATCGACTGCAGTCGATCGACTGGAGCCCCCCAAGATCGACTGGATTCCAGGGCTTCTGGCCGTTTTGACAGCGCAGTCGATCGACAGGCGACTTGACCGATCGACTGCCAGTCCGATCGACTGCCAGTTCGATCGACTGCTTTACATTCGATCGACTGAAAAGCAGACTTTTCGCCACTTTTGGACGTTTTTTCCCCTATGAGATGTATTAACCAGGAGACGTCATTTCATTTAGAAAGAAACTTGCAGCAAGGAACTTTTCCTCCTAGGAAGCTCCTTCAACCCAACAACAAAAATATTTTCCTTTTCATCAATTTAAATTCTAGTAATTAGTTAGTTAATTAGCTCTAGTTTAGTTAAGTGTTAGATCTTCATTAGTTAAGTTGTTCAAGGTTTGGTTTAGGTTTTCTTTTGTGAAGAATCCTTCAAGTTTCTATTTCCTCTTCACATTTTAATGTTTTAAAAACTTCTATTTCAATTTAAAGTTTTGTTATAAAAACCGAAACCAAATCAATGACTACTGCTTTCCTAGTTTAGATTAGTTTAGTTTCAACCGACGATAAGAGCAAATAAGAAACCGATAAGCCGATAACATCCATCCTCGAGAGACACGACTCGGGAAGAACTCGCCGCCCTACAAACTAGCTCCGTACTCTTGTGGAGACGGATTCTCAAATAGCGCGTCGAGCATTCGTTCGATCAAAAATTTGGCGCCGTTGCCGGGGATGGATTAAGGCCATTGGTGTTCTTAATTACTCTTATCGTTAACGTAGTTCGTATTTAGATTGGTTCGTCATTTTACATTCGATACGCGTAATCTTTTGTTGTTGTTGTGTATGCAGGGTAGGTCCGACGTCCCGTTACCTCCGCTATTATCACCGATAATCGAGGAGCGAACGATGGCAACTCCGTTCGAGAGCCCAATTCTGCCCGCCCACACTCTAGACGATCAAAAGATGCCTCTGCTGCTTAATTGATCCGGCCGAGGATGGAAAACTACCGAGCTAGTTTGCCATATGACAACCCTTACATCCAAACTCCCGAATATCCAAATCCATACACCACTCCCAAATATGACGACCCGTATGCTTCGATCGGAAAAGAATGGATCTACTCTTTCGATCATTATGACCCAAATCCTCCACATTCACCTCCATTTTCATATCCCCATAACCCGAGCATAGGTCCGTATGCACCGACTCTTGATCCTTTTGATCCGGGTCTTGACGATCCATATGTTCCACTCGCCCTTCCTTCGAGCTACGATTCTTACAATCTACCCACCTCGAGCTCGTATACCCTGAGCGATGACCCTTATACCTCACTCTTTCAAGATTCATCTACGTCCCAACTCCCGGACGTGGAGTCTCTCTTAGCCGACCTCATTGAATGCCTCGCTCGCATGGAGACTCGCGCAAAACAAATTGCCAATGACGTGGACGAGCTTAAGGAACCGTGCCTTGGCGAGATGCCCATCTTGGATGTGGTGGTGCCCACAGTTGGTGACGGCGATTCGAGAATTGATGATCTTTTGGAAGAGGAGCGCTATGAGGTGGATTCAGAGGACGAGGAGAATGGGTCGGAAGACAATGTAACCCCTCTCGGGTATTGTGAAGAGGTTGTAGTGGAAAATGAGGGGGTGTTATCTTTGAGTTCTCCGATTGCACTTGGATTGTCGAGCTTACCTGCTTCAGGCGAGGAAGATATAGTTGTGCCGATCTTGGAGGATGTGGAGTTGATCAGGCCTCTTTTGCCACCACCCGACGCTTTATTACTACTTGAACAAGAGGAGGTGGAAGAGGACGAGGAAGATGTGCGAGGTCCTACTCTCTCGCGCCCGACTACAACTATTTCTAAATTCGAGAGAGAGGAGATGACGGTCGGGGAGACGGAGAAATACGTCGACCCGTTTTGGGATGATCACGTTTGGGTAATCGACTCACCCTTCCGACCACCGAAGCACGCCTGTGTTCTTGATGTCTCGATCTTCCGGCTTGCCCGACGCGCCCGCCTTGGTGATTTGGTCACCCGGTGTGTCTACTCGAAAACACCAAGGCGTGGTATGATCGTCACCTCTTCTTGGATCATAACATTTTTGTGTAACCGTCGAGCGAACGACGTTAACCAAACGCGCTACGTGGGAGGCAACCCACGACGTTCTAACCCTTTCTAACTCTTTTCTTGTTTTTCTTTTAATTTTGTGTATATTCTATCTTTAAGTAGTGTTAATGGAGTTTTTGGGTTTGTGTAGGTTCAGCCATGGAGTCTTGGGACAAAAGAGGATCGAAAATGGAGGTTGGCTGCTGAAATGCAGTCGATCGACTGAATACCTAGTCGATCGACTGCCCAATCGACTGGTGGTTCAACATCGACTGGATTCCAGGCAATTCTGAACTTTTGGCATAAGCAGTCGATCGACAGCCGACAGTCGATCGACTGCGGTCGATCGACCGAAGAGGGCAGTCGACCGACTGCCCAACGAACCCTAATCTTCACTTTTATTCTCAAAATGCAAACCAAATTAAAAAAAAATAATAAAAAAAAAATCCAAACAAAATAGAAATTTCAAAAACTCAAAAATATTTTCGTTTTTGTAAATAGGTTGTTTTTGTGCAAATTCTCCACCTTGCCTTACCTTGTAGATAGCTTGTTGCTTGCCTCGGCTCTCGGCGACGACTTTTGCACAACCACGACGACACAAGCTCGGACATAGGGGCGTTCTCTTTTCCCTATACCTTTTTACTGTTTTTCTTAGCTTAAAAACGCAATGAGGACATTGCTAGGTTTTAAGTGTGGGGTGGTTAGAGTTCGTCCTAGGTTTTTAATTTTGTCGTATGCTTGCTTTTGATTAATTTGAGTAACGTGTGTGCTATTATTGCTTGGACCCTTGGCGAAGTGACGCGGTTTTGATGATTTGTTAGGGTGTTTAGTTTTTCGATCGAATATAGTGGACTTAGGTGGTTTAACTTGTTGGGATCTCCGTTCGGTTTTAGCTTCGTGCTATCCTTGTGCTCGTTTAGAACTAGTGCCTCGACTAGCCCTCGTCATCAAACGCTCTCTATAAGTTTTTGTTTTGTAATTTGGAGTCGTCAATTGCTCTACGTGCTTGATCGAGAATTTTGTAAGTTGCTAGTAGCAACGAATGATCGGAGTCATTGAAAGCTTCGTATTTTCATCTTTATTTACCGTAAAAAAAGGGGAAAAACGTGCTACTACTACAACAACTTCAAGGATTTATAACGTATCCTTGTTTATTCGTCTCTTTTTCTCTTTTTCTTTTTCTTTTTTTTTTTTTCTCTTT
>BMAC01000078.1:2207005-2228721 GCA_014905375.1 Phtheirospermum japonicum
AAAACACACGCAACGTGATACAAAAATGGTAAGAAAAATATGTACAAAAACGTGCAAATCAACCACCCCACACTTAGGCTTGCTTTTAGGTGTTTTAGGAGTCGAGTTGGCCGTTTTTCGTTATTTCTAGGTTTTCGCATTTTTGTACGTTTTATTATTAGTTTTCGTAGTTTTTCACTCTTTCGTTTTTCTCTTGGCCATAGGACGTCCAAGCTGGGCCCGCGCTCATTTGGGATCGTTTTTACTCGACTCAGGAATGGATGGATAAGCAAGGAAGCGCAACGGACGAGGTTCGATAAACCGGCGGACGTGAAAAGAACGAGGAATCGAGCCGGGTACAGCAATCCAGTCGACCGACTGGAAGTTCAGTCGATCGACTGCCCTTCTAGTCGATCGACTGCCCTTCTAGTCGATCGAATGGAACTCCAAAATCGACTGGATTCCAGGACCTTTTGACGTGGCCGATCGACTGCAGTCGATCGACTGGAGCCCCCCAAGATCAACTGGATTCCAGGGCTTCTGGCCGTTTTGACAGCGCAGTCGATCGACAGGCGACTTGACCGATCGACTACCAGTCGATCGACTGCTTTACAGTCGATCGACTGAAAAGCAGACTTTTTGCCACTTTTGGACATTTTTGCCCCTATGAGATGTATTAATCAGGAGACGTCATTTCATTCAGAAATCAACTTGCAGCAAGGAACTCTTCCTCCTAGGAAGCTCCTTCAACCCAACAACAAAAATATTTTCCTTTTCATCAATTTAAATTCTAGTAACTAGTTAGTTAATTAGCTCTAGTTTAGTTAAGTGTTAGATCTTCATTAGTTAAGTTGTTCAAGCTTTGGTTTAGATTTCTTTTGTGAAGAATCCTTCAAGTTTCTATTTCCTCCTCAAGCTTTTTGTGGAATCATACATTTGGTAATATCTTTCTATTAATCTAGTTTGTTTTCATGTTATTTCTTTTAAACTTGTGTTGATGCTTGGATCTTAGTTTAGTTGTTATTTTGATTATCAAAACTTCCATTTTTATTTTATAGCTTTCTAGCTTTTTAACTTATGCTTTTAAGTTGTTAAGTTGTTTAGATCAATTTCTAAGTTTTTAGAAGTTTTATATAATCTTCCTTTTTAAAACTTTAATTTTTGTTAAATTAATGTTGACTTTTTCAAATAAGCTAGATTTTAATTTTCCCTCTATTTTCCTTAATTCAAATTATAAGCTTTTTAGTTAACTAGTTCAGATTAACCATTTTTAAATAAGCTTTAATTTCCCTTTCACATTTTAATGTTTTAAAAACTTTTATTTCAATTTAAAGTTTTGTTATAAAAACCGAAACCAAATCAATGACTACTGCTTTCCTAGTTTAGATTAGTTTAATTTCAATCGACAATAAGAGCAAATAAGAAACCGATAAACCGATAACATCCATCCCCGAGAGACACGACTCGGGAAGAACTCGCCGCTCTACAAACTGGCTCCGTACTCTTGCGGAGACGGATTCTCAAATAGCGCGTCGAGGATTCGTTCGATCAAAAATTTACTTTAACAATCTTTTGTAATACTTTAACAATATTTTGTGATACTTGAATAACTTGAGTTAAAAATATTACTTAACTATACTTTAATTAAAAATAGGTATAAAAAACTTGCGGTATTTTAATAATCTTTTGTGATACTTTAACAATATTTTGTGATACTTTAACAATGTTCTGTGATACTCAAATAATATGAGTTAAAAATGTTATTTAACTATGTTTTATTGTAAGAATATGTATAAAAAACTTGTAATATTTTAATAATATTTTGTGATACTTAAACAACTTGAGGTAAAAATATTACTTAACTATACTTTAATCAAAAATAGGTTTAAAAACCTTGTGATATTTTAACAATCTTTTGTGATACTTTAACAATGTTTTGTGATACTTTAATAATGTTTTGTGATACTCAAATAACTTGTGTTAAAATGTTACTTAACTATGTTTTATTGTAAAAATATGTATAAAAAAACTTGTGATACTTTAACAATCTTTTGTAATACTTTGACAATGTTTTGTGATACTTGAACAACTTGAGTTAAAAACATTACTTAACTATACTTTAATTAAAAATAGGTATAAGAAACTTGTGATATTTTAATAATATTTTGTGATACTTTATCAATCTTTTGTAATACTTTAACAATCTTTTTTAATACTTTGACAATGTTTTGTGATACTTGAACAACTTGAGTTAAAAACATTACTTAACTATACTTTAATTAAAAATAAGTATAAAAACTTGTAATATTTTAACAATCTTTTGTGATACTTTAGCAATCTTTTGTGATACTTTAACAATATTTTGTGATACTCAAATAACTTGAGTTAAAAACGTTAATTAACTATGCTTTATTGTAAAAGTATGTATAAAAAACTTGTAATACTTTAACAATATTTTGTGATACTTGAACAACTTGAGCTAAAAACATTACTCAGTTATACTTTAATTAAAAATAAGTATAAAAAACTTGTGATATTTTAACAATATTTTGTGATACTTTAGCAATCTTTTGTGATACTTTACCAATGTTTTGTGATACTCAAATAACTAGAGTTAAAAATGTTAATTAAATATGCTTTATTGTAAAAATATGTATAAAAAACTTGTGATACTTTAACAATGTTTTGTGATATTTGAACAACTTGAGCTAAAAACATTACTTAGCTATACTTTAATTAATAATATGTAAAAAACTTGTGATATTTTAACAATATTTTGTAATACTTTGGCAATCTTTTGTGATACTTTAACAATGTTTTGTAATACTCAAATAACTTGAGTTAAAAACGTTAATTAATTATGCTTTATTGTAAAAATATGTATAAAAAACTTGTGACACTTTAACAATCTTTTGTAATACTTTAACAATATTTTGTGTTACTTTTAATTTACAATAAAACTATAATATACAGTATTTATACCTAAAAATTGTAATTCTTTTAATTACACATGAATCAATAACTACTAATTACACATGAATCAAGAACTATGTTTTGTAATACTATAGTTATATTTTGTGATACTTTAACAACACTTTGTAATACATACTATAAAATATATATATATAGACATAAAAAAATATATAAATATAGACGAACTATGTTTTGTAATACTATAGTTATATTTTGTGATACTTTAACAATGTTTTGTAATACTTTAACAATATTTCGTGTTACTTTTAGTTTACAGTATAAGACAACAATATTTATACCTAAGAATTGTAATACTTTTAATTTAATTTGTGATACTTTTAATACACTTTGTGATACTTTTAAATAATTTTGTGATACATTTTCTATAATTCGTAATTCACTGCATAGAATATAATATACAATATTTATACGTAATCAATCAACTAATTCTACTAAGTATAGATCAAAGATGGTGAAAAAAAGGCATCCAAAAATACTCATTCAACTCAAATGAAAAAACTATCTCGAACACTATCACAAAAATAAATGGAAAAAACTCTCCAACAAACACAATCACGAACAATATCACAACCACTGTCACAATAATAATTCTTATCAGCAAAAAAAGAAAAAAAAAGGAAAAACCACCATATAGACATAGAAAAAACTATCTCGAACACTATCACCAACATAAATGAAAAAACTCTCCAACAAAAACAATCACGAACAATATCACCAACATTGTCACAATAATAATTCTTATAATCAACTCTCCCCAAAAAAGAAAAAAAAAAAAGGAAAAACCACCACATAGACGCAAAAAAGGCATAATAAGCAACAAATAACAACAAATACCATCCCCAAAACCCCAATAAAACCCTAATCATCATCACCCCATCAATTCCCCAAACCATAACACCTCCAATCCTAGTCAATTCTACTCCCTTGCATCCCGATTGATTGGGCAGCGTTGGGATCTTTCTGAATGCATGCTTCTACATCGCTCGAATATGCTATCGTATATCAAATCGAATTGAACACCTGCTCTCTCTCGGTTCACTATGAAA
Source organism: Phtheirospermum japonicum (assembly GCA_014905375.1). Classification (NCBI taxonomy): domain Eukaryota; kingdom Viridiplantae; phylum Streptophyta; class Magnoliopsida; order Lamiales; family Orobanchaceae; genus Phtheirospermum; species Phtheirospermum japonicum. Next base: position 2,211,025 of record BMAC01000078.1, read on the forward strand.
AGAATGTGATCGCCTTCGACAATCTTGTAACCTATTGCATCAGTTCTTGTACATTTAGAGTGTTTTTTTATTTTAATTTTTTTTTTTTACAACAGTTCTGAAATTTTATTCAAACAACTTTAATGACACATGATATAATCAAGAAAAATCTCATTTAGGATAACAGCTTGCATTTGAATATATACAAATACATAAATAAATAAATAAATAAATATATATATATATATATATATATATATATTATATATATATATATATATATTATATATATATATATATATATATATATATGTATATATATGAATGCTGAGATTAGAGGAAAAGGCCACAAACCAGATGCCCGGTTGTATGGTGGACTGTCGGATCGTGGCAAGAAAGAACCTCCACTGATGGATGGTGCTTGTCGGTGCCTCTTCTGCTACTAATTGATTGCCGTCGTTGTTGACAGCAAAGGCTGTACAAATTGGACATGGTGGAATTCAGGTCCTCCGGCTTCTCCTCCGCCGAGGAAGCCGCCGCCGAGCGTCGCTCTACGCCCTCCGCTGCCCTCCCCCTGCGACTCCACAAAGCTAAAGGTCCCCGACAACACTACTGCTCTGACCGGGCTCTGCCTCAACCTCCACAACTGCATCCAGTCCAGGGAAATCGAGGATGCAATCGACGGTGGGGGAATGTCCGCTCGATTGTAGGTTCGTGCGCCCGTATGCGTAGATGACATGGCCACCGAGCTGCTGGCGCTGGGGTTCACCGTCGACGGCGGCGGCGAGGGTTACGAGAGTGAGAGAGTGAAAAGAGTATCGTTTGTGAGTTTTTTTATTTGTTCTTTCATTTTATAATTAGTAATTAATGGGTCTGGGTGGGTCAATTAGAGAGGGTGGGTCAATTAGAGTGGGTGGGTCAAATTTTTGGGTATGGTAAAATGTGGTCTCATACTATGAGACCGGTCTCACTCAAGTTTTTGCCTTAAATTATATATATTATGCATTTCAACTAGGGCTTGGAATGTTGAGTGGGATAAGTCCGAGAACAAGAAGATGTCCGAACAATGCAACATCAATAAGATGAGTGAGCCTGCTGGTCCGGGTACTGGGATGTCGAAGCAGGGGGGGGTCTAGATCAATGATCAATTATTCTATGTTATCGTAAGTAATTTCAGATCATAATATATTATTTATTTGTTTATTTTTAATTTTAATTATTTGATAATTTTACTTGGATACAGGAGTGGGAGACGGGTGAGCCGGCCACTGCGTACTGGGTTTTTGTACGTACGCACAAAAAAGACGAAGGCACGTGGGTCGATACGAGATCCAGTAATACTGATATGGGTCTCTTTTTTATTTAACTCGTTCTTTGGTTTTAATGTAAAATCTACTAACGAGTTGTATTTTAGGAAAAGTACGTGCGACGTCTGGATGAGGCACGTGCTTCTTTACAGGATTCGAATAACGAGATTGACCCTGACCTTGTTTATCTCGACATCATCAGGTTGGGTAAGGGCCGACATTACGGCACTGGCTGGTTCGGGAAGTTGGTGGCTGCTACGAAGGTTTTCGAGGCAGCGATTCTTGCTCCTCCCAGCAGGATATGACTCACGTGAGAGAGCTCGAGGCGCAGCTCCAGACGCAGAGGGAAGAGTTATAGGCCACGAGATAATCTCACTAGGCGATGGAGCAGTGATACAATGAGTCTGAGCTATTACGTGAGCAACTGCGTCAGGAGCAGCAACAATTTCAGGCGCAGGTGAACGCGCAGATGGCCGAGTTGTTAGCTCGATTACTTGATTACAGCGGTACCACCAGCCTCCCCCATCATAGGACTTCTTTGAATCGAATGTTTGATAAACTTTTACTAACATTTTTTTGAACAAATTTAGTAATTGTAAGTTTTCAGATATTTATATAATAATTACTTCATTTATTTGTCTATTTATTAATAATCTTTTTTTAATTTCTTGGGGCGTTTTAATAAAAAATAAGGATTAAAAATAATATTAAAAAAAGAGGAAAACCCCAAGGGGAGATTTTCCCTCGAAAAAACCGAGGGCGCTGCCCCTTGATTTTTTTTCCTTTTATTAAAAATTATTTTTTTAATATGAAAAATTGAGGGCTCTTACCCTCGATTTTTCTGAGGGGATTCTGCCCTCGGTTTTTTTCAAGGATTTATTTACCCTCAGTTTTTTCGAGGTCAGTTTTACCCTTGGAAAAACCGAGGGGAAAAGCTCTCGGTTTTTCTGAGGGAAAGTCGCCCTCGATTATTCCTAAGGCCAGTCTCCAATCGATTTTTCCAAGGGCAATTAGATTCAATACCCCCTTAAATTACCGAAAAAATAAATCTTCGAGAATTCACTCTGAAAAATTACTGAGGGCATGTTTCCCGTCGGAAAGTTTTACAGAGGAGGGTTTTTTCGAGGGGAACTTGCCCTCGGTTTCACCCTAGGTAAATTGATTAACGAGGGCTTTTTGCATATTACCGAGGGTTATCCACTCAATTAAACACTATTTTTGGTAGTGATTTACCCCACTAAATCCCTTATTGATATAATTTTATTGCACGAATCTATTAAGTCACCAAACAATCACTACTATGGAAAGGGGATTCAACATCGGAAATTTAATATCAGTTTTAAGAAAACTGATGTTAAATAGAACTTACATCGGTTATTTAAAAGACCAATGTTAAAAGAAGCTTTCACATCGATTTTTAATAACTGGCGTAAACTGAAATATTCGACATCAGTTATTTAGAATAACCGATGTGAAATCTCTATTTAAAAAATGTTAAATCCACCTTCCGATTATCTATACTTAGGGGTGGAAATATGAGGCACGACACGATTGACCGACACGAACACGGTACGAAAAAACAGGGTTTGTGCTGAGCCTTATTGGGTTCGGGCCTTATCGGGCTGGCACGATAAGGCACGTTAAGAAACAGGTTGATAACGAGCTAGCCCGATAAACACAATAAGGCACGATAATATTTTAATTTCCCCTTTTTATATTCATTTACTCATTGTTAGTATTTGTAATTTGTAATTTATCATTAATACATTTGTCATATTATAACTTTTATGTATTTGACAATTGTATTGATAATTTTATAAATATGTATTATATTTATTAAGAAAATCATGTATTTTATTAATTAACGGGCCTAATGTGCTTAACGGGCCGGAATAAATAATTTCAGTATTTTTGCTTTCGTGCCTATTGTGCCGTGCCGTGCTTTTCGTGTTTTTATCGTGTCATGTTCGGGTTTAAATTATAAGCCCGTTAAGCTTATCATGCCGTGTTCGTGCTTATGCTTATCGTGTCGTGCCTTATCGTGCTGGCCCGATAAGAGCCCGGCACGACCGATTTGCCACCCCTATCTATACTTCTGTACTATATTCTTACTGTAGCTCTTAACTTGATAAGTGGTCTAATTTATGACAATTGGACGAAATACCCTTTATTCCTTCAAAAAATAGGACGGTACCATAAGCCTAATTTCCACGAACCACCTCATTTTCCATCACTTTCTCATCCCACCTAAATGGTTGTCCATGTCCGCCGTAACCAAACCTTCTCAGAACCTCAGATCTATGCGATTTTTTTTTTCTTCTGCATCTCCAAAAAACCTACCTCTACAAATTGAAAATGGAGAAACCCCGCAAATCAGGTTGAGATCCCATTTTTCCTCCTTCCACGTCTCACCCTTCGCGCACTTCCACACACCAACTTTCTGTAGAACTTGGCAACGGGGTGTTGCACGACTGCAGTTCGTCTGGGTAGATGTGATATTTGTTCAACTTGTTAGGTATTGAAATCCCTGCCCTTATTGAAAATCTCTATCCATCAATCACTGTCGACAATTTAACATATGTGACTGTGCATTGCAGGATGGGAAAACTTTCGAGTTCGTGTGTGTAGAAAAGCCTGAAAATGTGGTCCTAAATGATACCAAAACAATAATATAAACCAGAGATGGACCCTCAAACAATCTCCCTGATATGATTCCAGCCACTGATGAAGGAAACTTGCATGTCAAAAAGCTTTGCGAATGACTAGCTACCTTTTCTTTTCTTTTTATTTTTTTTTAATTTTTTTTTGTGTGTGACAAATCACAACTATTGAAACATCATCACCACCACACTGTTCTATTTCTTGAGTGGCTACAGCCATGATTAGTCCAATGGTTATAACACCAAATGGCCCATGCTAGTGATTAGTGAAATATATCACAAAAGCACGAAAATCTGATATATCACTGCTTTGTTATTTAAAAAAAGGAAACAATTTCTATATTTTTATAATTTTTAATTATAAAAAAGATAGGATTGTGAAATCAATAGTATCAACGTAATAATCAAAGGACATCGGTTCAAAAACCAATGTTAAATGTAAACCCTCCCAATGTTTAATCCCCCCTTTTGTAGTAGTGAATATGTTTTCTATACCAACAAACTCAAATTGATTTGAATAATTTGACGGAAGATGTTTATTCACCTGACAACATGATCCCGACACAAGTTATGCGCAAAGGCACAACAAGATAAATCTTTCAAGTGAGAAAATAGGGCAAATATGGAAATGTTACTCCAAGAAACGACATAATGAGAATATCCCAAAAGAATCTCTTTCAAATGTGACCAAGTCCTTTTATGACCCTCGTAATCCATTCTTGATCGAGTGAGAACTTCATTTTATGTTTTCTTTCTTATAGATCCATTTCTCGCATTTGGCATAACGAGATTTTCTCTATTCTTGAAAATGGCTTAGCTCTTGATTTTTCTTCAAGGCTTGTGAAGCGAGTCGGTCGAAGGAGGGTTCAAATTTCTATAGAATAAATGGAAGCTATCCTTAAACATTGGCGGACAAACATATGTTCCTTGGAGAAGGCTTTGAATGTGCCAAATTCAACATCGCTTAATAGAATCAAAGAAGGCGATATACAAGCCCACTTAAATAACTCAAAACCATTCCTAACAAATAAGAATAAGAAAGCACGACTCGGATTTTGTCTATCGGTGATTGATGAAGGTACACTTGAATCTAAATCTTCATTTGTTAACATGCAAGACCAAGTCCATATTGATGAGAAATGGTTTTATATGTCCAAGAAATCACAAAAGTATTACCTTCATTATGTTGAAAAGATAATGTTCTTGGCTACCATTGCTCGTCCAAGGTTTGTTGCTGCGACAAACAAAGAATTTGATGGGATAATTGAGATTTGGGCATTTATTTTTAAAGAAGAGGCTAAGAAAAAAGCAAAAATTGTAAAAACCAGAACTATGGAGACAAAGCTAATTTTATCAATACCAAAGATGTAATCCGGAGTTGTTTGATCGAAAAAGTTTTGCGCTCGATTAAATAAAAATGGCTATCTTCAAGTATAAAGATGATTTTCATCCAATAAGATAATGCTAAACCTCACTTGAATATTAATGATGTGGAATTTCTGGAAGCCGCGGGAAAGTGTGGTCTTGATGTTCATTTAAGTTGTCAACATCCGAATAGTCCCGACATGAATTTTCTGGATATAGGTTTCTTTAGAGCTATTAATTTGCTGCAACACCAGGAGGCTCCATTCACAATTGATGAACTCATTGTTGCTGTGGAGAGTGCATTTGGATAATTTCTATCTCAAGCGTTTAATAATGTGTTTTTGACATTCCATTCAAGCATGGTTGAGGTGATGAAAAATCTTGGATGTAATATGTACAAAATCCCAAAAATGAAGAAACATAATCTCATAATAAATGGGCAGCTACTAGAGTGCATTGACTGTGGTGTCAGAATTCTCGTGGCGACGAAGTAATTTTTTTTGGTAGATAAGGTTTTCAAGATGAAGATACTAGATGAAAATCAAACAAAAATAATGGAAAATTGTAAGCAGATCAATGGATGGAATATATTTCACTATCAACTTAAATGAAAATTAGATTCTCACATGATTTTACAAGTGTTGACAAATATTTATCTTTCAAATCTTAAAAGAACTTTAGTAGATAAATTCTCAATATTTGAGAATCACTAGCTATTTTTCTTGAGTTGTCGAAACATAACCTTCTTCGGACATTCATGCATTTATATCTAACATTGGCTTCATGCGTGTGTTCAAGCATCCAGTACTCATGTAATGTTTCGATCAGCAAGACATTTAAGGCTAACACTAGTTTCATGCGTGTGTCCAAGCATCTAATCGTAATAATATTAGGCTGGTGAACGTCCAAAATCTTGGATGAATGTAATGGCTTCTCTAGTTTTTTCTCCCCCATTATTTCAAATCAAACTAATTGAATGAAGGTGTTGGAAAAATAATTTGAGAAGTTGTATTTTTCTTCTCAACGCAATTCATATTTTATTTATGTTGAAAGTAGGTAATGAGGTGTTGGGAGTGGATTATATTCACAAAATCTGCCCTTTTTTTTTGGAGGATGTGGTAATTGAAGTTGAAGAGACATTCATATATCTGCTTTAACCTTTAGAACTCCATCAAAACAATTAAATATGGTATTCTAGTCTTTTGTTGTATAATTAATACTCTTAAAAATGAAACAAGTTTTGGACAAACAGAAAAAGAAAACATGTTTTATCCTTTTTAAATGAAGGGATTTTTATTTTTATAATTTGTAGTTTCAAAGTAATCATACAAATTAAATTTGGGTTTGAGGATGTATCAAGACATGATTTTCTTAATAGAATATTGATTATGAATGACGATTAAATTGTAAATCTTTGTTGAACCAAGTATTCATGGACTAAGGTATTCATACGAATTTATTGTATATCCATCAAAATAGCTATGAAAGTCATCGAGAAAATAAGGTCATATAACAAACCACGTTTCTTTCTCTGTTTCTTTTTTTGTCAAGCAAGTGGTAGGAATATTAAAGAAAAATGAGGGAAGAATTAGTTTTTTTGGTGTGCTTTTTTTTTTTTTTGTGTGTGGGTGAGGTGGGTTATCACTTTCATTCTCCACTAAATAGAGGGAATGAATCATTTCGTAAAAGTGGGATATGAAAGCCCAAATCATGGAATCATTGAACTAAACCAAGCAAATATTTTTATTCCATTATCATTCATATTCTTAAGCCCACTAGTCAGGTACAGTAAATCTCAAATTGAATTCAATTCTTCATCAAAGTTACGAAAACTCAAAGTCATGGTCAAAGTTTCAAAGATCGAAATCACATTAAGCACTTTCAAAATCATAGTCATAACTGAAAATTATAATTATGATTTTACCTTGAAAAATCGTGGAACCATAGGTTCCATCATGTCATTAAGACAGTTTTTGAGTCTCTTCTGGTGTACATCATGTCATTCTCTATATTGTCCATTGGAATTTGCAATGATCTGCAGCAGATTACAGCCAATTTTTGGTGGATTTCTAGAAATGAAGATGAGAAGAAGAAGATTCATCAGAAGAGTTGGGTGATCGACCGTGCACTACTCTTTTATAACAAAGATGTTTAAAATCTCCCCCGCAATAGGACAAGCCCAATTGTAGTGCATCGAGTTCTTCCAGAGTCACGTCTCTTGAGGAAGGCTAGTCGAAATACAGTTTCTATGATTTAACAGGAAGGAGAAAATAAACTAAATAAAGATCTATTCTAAATAAAAGACACATTGCTTGGGGTTTGAGTTTTTATCAACTAAGAAAAAATTTAAATCTGAAAACAAGAAAGCAAGGGCCTAGGGCACTAGACTAGCCTCCACGACAAATCAAATAATTTATCGAGTATTTAATGTGCATAAGTTGGGGTTGTCAATCCCAGCATCTGTGGTCATCAATCCCGATGTTGGGATCATCATTTCCAATCTCAATTTGATTTAAGTCAGAAGTTGACATCCCCTTTTGGTATCAGTCAATGTCTAATGATAATTAAAAGTTCAAAACAAAACCGTACAAATTGAGATACACACAATACAATTGCTTAATAACTTTTCAACCGATGACTCTAAACTCATCTAGGCCCTAGACCAAATAGAACTATCCTAAGGACATATGAAAATTCAAGGAACCAAAGCTATAGCATGAAAGAGCATCAATCGAAATATAAAAAACCCTAGTCTTGAAATTAAACAATCAAGACATGAATTTAAGCAAGAAAACTCGAGATTAAAGCTAGAGCTAACATCCTAAGCAGAATAGAAGCACAAAGTTCAAAGCCTTAAAAGAAATAAATGAGCAAAAAGCAATTAAAGGTAAGCAAGACAATTGAAGATAAGGAAAAATGAAAGCTTATTAATAATTAAAAGAGGATCTTCAATCCTTATGCATAAATGAACTTATAGCTTGAGTCTTGTATCAATCCGACAAAAAATATGCTTTAGATCTATAAAACAAGCTTCAAGAGAAGAGAACTAAAACATATGAAAAAATAAAACATGGCTAAGGAGACTGAATACTCATTTAACAATGAGGCTTAGTGACTTATATATATGTATATTAAGGGCAAAAGGGTAATTTGGCCAAATAAAGCACCATGACCGAGTGGCTCGAGCGTGACACACAGCCATAGGCAGTGTTGTGCCAATCGAGGAGGGCTGTGCAACCTTTCCCTCGATTAGATGTTTCTTGCTCGAGAAAGGCTGCTTAACCGAAGGTTTTGGCTTGAGAAGCACTTCGAGAAAGTGCCAGGTCTCGGCCATTCAGAGGTTCACCAGGGTGACTCTGCCGAGAGTTTCCGTGAGGGCATGTGCGTTACTACGTTGTGGTGCCTAGGTATGGTGTGCAAATGCCAAGAGGTGATGGGTGGTAGCGCACCATTGATCAGAGTTCCCGCATGGTGATTCTGTCGAGACCACCGAGGAGGTTGCGAGAGATTGCATGCATCTTCTGATGTCTTGCGGTAGGCTTAGGCAGTACTACTGATGGCGTGCGACACTGATGCACAATGACTGGGCGAGACGTGCGAGAGGGTGTGCATAGCTGTGTGGTAACGTGCAGTCACTCTCAGCCATCTGTGGTTCACTGGGCTGCATTTGCTGGAACTATGCGGGCATGGTGTGCAGTAGTTGGGCACAAGAATGCAATGGTTTGCGATGGCGACAGGCGGCTATTGAGAGGTTGTGGTCATGGTGTGCGCAGCTACCGACGATGACATGCGATGATGCACTGATGATGGGCGTGAGATGCCAAGAGGTGCTAAGAGCGTGCAAGGTCTGACCATTTAGAGGTTACACAGGGCCTTGCGTGTGGGTTGTGTGGGTCTGCGATCAATGATGACGTTCTTGATTTTTGGTCATCATCATTTTCACTCAATATTCGCACCATCGACTCATCACGAAATCTTTGGGCTTGGCCCATCTTCCGACCTTGACCCGCATTGACCAAGTTTAACCCTACATAATAAAATAACGTAAAAATCTAAAAAAATATGAGAATCAATAAAAAGACATAACAAACTAAGAAAATGCGAAATAAAGCAAAATGACTCAAATAACAACAAATACTCAGATAAAACACGCAAAACGAGACGCAAAAACACACAAAAAATACATACAAATATGTACAAATCACTCTCCCACACTTAAAGTTTTACTTGTCCACAAGTAAAACTAAACCTAATCTTAGAAAATTATGATCTAACCCCCGAATGGACTACAAAATAATTCACTCATGACAAAGATCGTCCCCTAATAGTTTGAGATAAAGTTCTTAGACTTTCTTCCGATCAATTAACACAATGAGTCACCCTCCATGCAAACCTCGCGTCCATACTCAAAATATTCTAAGTCGTCATCCACCTAACCCGATTCTCACGACGCTCCTATTTTATAAGAGTAAAACTAATACATAAAAATTAAAAAACTTGTGCAAGGGTTTCTTTACCTTGCACGACTTATTACATGAAATTAACAACTTGTACAAGGGTTTCTCAACCTTGCACTTTTCTCCTTTTCTTTTCTTTTTCCTTCTTTTATTTTTCTCTTTCTTTCTTTCTGTCTTTTTTTTTATTTGTGTACCAAAAGACAAGGTACTAGATGAGGTCAATATTTACAATACGAATAACAAAATGTACATATGAGTGTTTACGACTTTGATGCTTGTTGTAATATGCAACTTACATAATCTTCGATAAAGCTCAACGGAGGCCTCAAGAAATAAGGAATAAAATCTTATAATTTATTACATATTCCTAATAATAGAGAGAAATGGAGCACGGGGTTAGTACAAGTATTCAACTTTCGCTCAAGATATATACGGATAGCACATGGCTCATGCACTTTCACAAGAAACCTACAATTCAAACCTGATGATTATATTAAAGCCGAATGAAAGTCTAAGACGCCTAACCAGCATCTTAAGTCGTGTCACTTCGCCAAGATTTCAAGCAATGTCAACTCCATTACGACTCATTCATTACCACAAGAAAGCACACATAAAACACATCAAAACAAGGCTAACTACCCCACACTTAAACCATATAATACCCTCATTGCACATAAAATAAGATAAAATAATAAAAGAGCAGGGTAAGAGATACGCCCCTAAAATTGTGCTTGAGTGGAAGAGTCGAGTGGTGATGTCCACATAGGCAGTCAAAATGAGAGGAACCTACAAAAAGGGTAAGTGAGAAGAAAAATGAAAACATGAGAAAACACTAGAATAAAAACACACAAAACACTCAAAAGCAAGTATAAACCTGGGTTGCCTCCAAAAAAGTGCTTGTTTAATGTCTTTAGTTTGGTGATCTTTAAAAGCAATGTTATCTGGGATCCAAAAATAGATGACGATCATGCCATGCCTTAATATTTTTAAAAGCAAGAAAAAGCCATCATAGATACTAAGGCGGGCATGTAAAGCAAGAAAAAAGATAAAAGAAATGGGTGCACCATATTTCTTAGGAGGCCAGAAAAGAGAATAATTGACCACCGAGAAAAGCTTGGAAAATAACGGGTGCATGACACGAGGATTGACCACCAGCAAATGGTATTCGGGCAAATCGAAGTTCTCGAAAAAATACCTAGTAAGAACATCCATTTGATAAAACGGGTCAACAATCTCCTTGAACACCACCTCCTCATAATCACATAAGTATAACCCAGGCACAGGAGAGGAGGATCAGGCTCTTTCAACACTACCTCTTCTACCACCTCAATTTCAAGGTTCAACAAAGCATAGGGAGGTGGTAAGGGAGGCTCGATAATCTCAATATCTTCAAAGATTTCCTCCATAACTCTATCAACTCAAATCATACTCACAAAGAGAATTTAAGCTCAAATCATCAATGGCCACCAAAATCTCCAAAGGCAACACCTACTTACACTTATCTATCAATATAGTTTTTTCAAACAGCAAAGGGTCATCGACATACTCCTCTAAGTCCACGGGGTTCACAACAACCTCACTCTCATCCTCGAGTATACCCATCAAACTCAAATAACCACTCTCCACCAAAACCTCTTACGCCATCAACCCTCACTTAAACTCAAAAGATCATCAAAAAGAACAAGTGGGGTAATGCACAAATCCAAATTCTCAACCTCAATCTTCACCTCCGTACACATATTCACAAATGTAGCCTCTAAGCTCAAATCACAACCAACTGAGGGAGGCTCCACCACATCAAATATTCTCTTTATTTCCATTATCTTTGAGAGAGGCACAATAATCCTTCTTCGTGTGTCTCATCTTGCCACATTTGCAACAATCGTCTTCAAACGTCTTGAACTTATTTTGTTTGGATTGCCTTTATACCGATTGCCTTAGTGCCTGCATTTCTTGCTAGAACCAGACTCAACTAAGATAGACTTTTCCTCCATTGAGGTCTTCCCATACTTGGTAGTTGATTGTCTATTACCCTCCTTAATGTGTAGTTTGAAAATTAAATTCTCTAAGATCATTTGTTTCCTCTTTTAATTGAGCTAGTTCTTGAAATATATATTTCATCTCGGTGGTGCCTTCTCAACGATAACAACCACTTTAATAGTTTTAGAAATCCTCATACCTCCAGTTTGTATTCTTTGAAAATCAATTAAAATTCTTAGGCTCATCATATTTTTTGAGTCAAAAACATTATACTCCAAGAAATGCATAAAAATAAACCTTTTGGTGCTGGTGTCCTCGATCTTGTAGTTTCCCTTCAAAGGGATCCTCATATTCTTGAATGTGCCTTTCATAAAGGTACAATACTGTGCATTATCAAATCTATCAAATATATAATGCTTGCACAAATATCTTCCTTGTGCCTAAGCATACGCACATCCCGACGATCAAAATTCACATCATCTTTAGCCACAATGGTATCATTCTCTGATAAAATCAAGATAAACCTACTATAGTCATATAACATGTTATATTCTGTTGTAATGTGTTAAAATTGTGTCTAGTGAAGTTTTAGAGCGTTCAACATGTGCAACAATAGAAGCAAGTATGTGTTATCATTTACTGAAGCACCAAATGGCACACTTCCAGAAGTATGTAGGAAAGAAATAGATATGGTAATACTTGTTACTTCGTAAATAATTCCAAAATCAGGTCAAAGGCAGGGGTAGTCCATTGATGGTCTTTCTTTATCACATTCGTCTAATCCAACATTTCAGGCTATGAGAAGAATCTTAAATTTATTGTAGTAAAATATAAAAATTAGGATATAACAGGGGATAATATAAAATGAATTATGAAAAGACTAAATAAAAAAAATATAAAAAAGACGAGAGGCAAGTAGAAGCGAGCAAACTCTTCCATTAGGATTCTTGTTATCCCATTCGTCAGCTGGTTCAACGGTAATGAATCCAAGATTAAACGACAATTATTTTAGAAGAAGCACTAAAGTTTGATCACCCTAGTGAACGAGTCTTGGTCGGAACTGAGTGACAAGCCTAATTTACCTTATATGATGCATGAGAGAGAGAGAGAGAAGTGTATGTATGTTGATAACTTAGAGATGTAAGCTATGCACTGTGTAGAGGTTTGTATTTATAGACTTCAAGTGAGCTCTTAAGTAAGGAAGAAAATCGTTGGGTGTTGGAGACTTGATATATAGAGACAGATATGGCCCCGGTTGATGAATCAATTAGTTTGTGGTCTAAAACTAAATTCCCATTAGCCTATACTCATGCGGGATGAGCCACGAGCCGCATTGCCCAAGCCTAGACCAGAGCCCAAGCTTGTTTCTGAGCCGAGTTAAGCGGGATGACCAATGGGCATATAGGCGGAAATGCTCATGTGCGTGCATAACTCTCATACTCACTACACTTTTGCTCATTATAATGATCTCACTTCCATAAATAAAGAGACTCATTAACAAATAATTCTCATATGTGGGACACATCCCCTTAAAATGAGAAGTCTCACTCCCTTTTACTCATAAAAATATGATGAAAATGCAAACAAAACACATAAAAACTCGCAAAAAAATACACAAAAAAATACATACAAGTATGTACAAAAAAACTTACAAACACTTAGTATTTTGTCTGTACTCGAGCAAGACTATTATAATCCTTTAACAATGACGCTCTACCATACAAAAGAGTATGGCAAACACTGAATGGGGAACTCGTGCACAATCCCATCCAAAACTTCAACTGAAAATGTTATTCAAGGCTTTGTAATAAGAAACCTAGCAACACAATGAGTTACCAACGTACAAGGATCGACTTCTTTTCAAGAGTTGAGGCCTATCCATACACATGGAGATACTAAGTCATTAATTTACTATATCAATGCTCACATTGCGCCTCGATAAACAATTATAATTACTAAATAGAGTAACGAAAATGATAATAATTTCTCATTTTTCTTTGTAGGGTGGACTCATATGTTTTGTGCAAATCAAATCTCATTAGAATTTCTAGGTGACTCCTCATAGAGAGCTTTGGGTCGATAACCTCTGTTTCAGATGACCTGGGGTATCGGGTTGAAAGATACCCTTAAGGGCTTAATTGCTTGAGTCACATAGATTTCAAAATGTGGGAGAGACACATCAAAGGCTTCAAACAAATAATGCGAATAAACCAAAATGAAATAAATAGATACAAAATCGAAAGGACACAACAGAGCACATGGCAAATAGCTAATTACTACTTTCGCATAACATACGCGTATATAGCACGAGACTCTATGCACTTCATCAAGAACTATACACATCATGCTCCACAATTATGATAACTCATGAACGAAAAATATAACGGCATACACATAGCTCATATTGCGTCTCTTTATTAAGATACATAAGGAATCTATTCGCCACATATACAAGCATACAGTTACAAAACAAAGAGAATCTTTCCCACACTTAAACAATGTAATCCCCTAATTGCAAGTAAATTATAAAATTAAATGAGAAGGTTAAGGGAATACGTCTCTAAAGAGCAAGTAGGTGGCGAAGAGTCAACTTGTGGCATCTAATTCATGGCTTCAAATGGAAAACCTACAAAATGCAAGGTAGAGGAAAAACACACAAACACAAGAAACATCAAATCCAAAAAATGCACACAAAATAAATGAAACCACACAAAATCAAGCAAAGAACTTGGGTTGCCTACCAGCAAGCACTTGTTTAATGTCTTTAATTTAACGACCTATATGAGAATCGTGGGGGATCATCAAGTAAGATATGCTTATAGATGAATTTTTGCTTAAGGCAGTACAATACTTGGTCGAACGTTGCTTATGCCTTGCATTATTTTCACAATGAAAAATGACATCATTTAAATACGAGCAATGTGAAATTAAGGAAGTAAAAGATCGTTTAACATTACACATAGGAATCTAAGAAGATTTGACCCAAACTCGTATATGTTGTCTATGATTGTAAACATCAATGAGGGTGTGCCTGGTGTCTATGGACGGACGTCTAAGTAAAACCTAGAGGTCTTTACCTCGAATTCCCCATGCCCAACACAACAAAGTGTGAAGCAACCTTCAGACCATCCACTTGGATAATGGTATCTTCTATTATACCCTTGGCGACATGAAGGGACCTGCCGACTAGTTAGTGACCTGGAGGTACGGGCTTCAAGTCCTTCAATCCAAGACGCTCAAAAAAGGAAAAAAAGACACAAGATTTATGTTGACACTTAGATCGAGCATACAAGGAATTACATTACCCCTCTCCAACAACATATTAGTGGTAAGTGATTGAGCAACAACGAACTTTCTTTGGTATTTCAACATCTAAACAACCCGTGAGAGGAATTATGGTAAATATTGGATACAATATTTGAAATAACAATAGTGAGATTGTGGTAAATAAAATTCACTAAAAAGGAAAATCTTATAAGGATGCGTCCTCCATGGTGTGTGTAGGTTTGTCTTTGCTAATTATCAAAACAAGAGAAAAAAATCGCATTTTATTAGTTTTTACCATTGATCAAACTGTAGATGATTGGACTAAGGCTGAAAATGAGTTGAGCCGCTCACTAGCTGCTCATGAGTAGTTTCGTCAAAGCTTGGCTCGAGCTCGAAATTCACTAAATTTGTGCTGGCTCGAACTCAACTCAATTCTAAATTAGCCGAAATCGAGTCTCATTTCAATTGGCTCGATGGATCGCCAAACAAATTGAGCCGATAATAACAATTACAACAATAACACACAAATATATAATACATATGTAATAGTTTATCAATTTCTTATAAGCTTTGTAATAAAAATAAATCGAGTTCAAGATTGAGTTTCACTTTACTTTTGGCTCGAAATGAAACTCACTAAGCTCCAGCTCAATATTAATAGCCTAGGTCGAGTTCAGCTCTTGTAATATTTTTTTTATTTTTTATTTTTTAATTTTGAGCAGAGTGAATAATAACTTAAAACAACTCCACTTATTTGCATTCTTAAATCAGGCTCAATCCATAACCACCCACGTCTCACCAATAATAATAATAATAATAATAATAATAATAGAGCAGCAGTAATTTTATCCTGAATTCATTAAACTGTAATTTAATCTCAACCTCTATCATTCATGCAATTCGACTATTTTATTTTTATTCTATATTTGATAATATAATATATGGTAAGTGTGTATTGATACGTTGATTAGATAGATTATAATATGTTTAAATTAAAAAAATCGCGTACTCTATTGAAACTGCCAGACCGAAAGTGTGAAAAGGGGCCCCATTGTCTCCAAATGAGGTGGAGATTTCTCTGTCTCCATTACAAGTATTAAATCTCAACTAGGGTGAAGGTATCCTATTCCTATGGTTTTGCTTGGTTGTTAAAATTTCTTGTTTTCATTTCACTGGATTTCTTTATTTACCTCACATTCTTAATTGTGTGTATTTTCATTACTATTTTAGAAAATTCACTATTAATTGAATCTTGTTGAAGGAAAAACACAATTAGTGTACCTTCGTCAATAAGTAACTGATGAAGGATAGTTTGGGTATTAGTTATCTTTATGTATTATGGAAACATGTACTTTGATACCCTATATAAAGGGAGTATTTGATGAATAAGATAACCCTAATCTCTATCGTCTCTTCCGTCTCTCTTTTATGTCTTCTCCTTATACTTTTCCTTTTACACGTTATCAGTACGAGACTCTAACCTATTGAGAGTGATCGAGAATAAGCCTCCATAACAATCAACATAATTTTCGAAGGTCAAAAACCCAACCGTGTTGTATGTTTAAAAAATCGGTTTATCGAGTTTCAACCGTTGGATCGAACTCAAAGTTTTACAGAGCCTTCCAAACCTTTTAATTTACATTCTTAACGGTGGAGATTGAATTCGGAGATACGAGAGAATTTATATTAATTTTCGAACAAAGCAGATTCTGCTTTCGAAATTTTTTGTGCAGAATTTTTCAAAATACGATTTCTCACAATCGGACCGTTGGATCAAGCCGAATTTTCGATATGTTATTCCAAACATATACAGATTTCATATGAACGGTGGAGATTTGAATATGATGTCCGAAGAATCCGATAATGAATTTAGAACAGAGCTGATCTGTTTCTCGGATCTGTCTGCCCAGCTTATCCTAGAAATTCAATTACGCATAATCTATCCGTTGGATGATGCTGAATTTTGGATATGTTATTAAAAACATGTATAGAGTGAATTGGAACGGTGGAGATCAGTTTTAAAGGTCTCTATCATCAGAAATTAGACAAGCCTATTGAAGAACAAATTTAGGAAAGAATCATAACTTTCCTTCAAGGTAACTCGAATTACCCTATTATTTATTATTTATTAAATGCAACTAATAAATATTTGGCAATATGTATATATGACATGGTATGTATTATTGTTCATGTATATAGATATATGTTACCTATCATTATATGCATGTGATGTTATATGCAATATTGACAAACATGAAATTTTGCAATACTTTAATAATATTCATAGAGTACATAATATATTAGTGTTCATGCTCTTATATGATTTCTAATTTAGAAATCAATAAAGTTATTTATATGATCATGATGAGAGATTGACCATGATTGTGCCAATATTCTTAGATCATAATGAGTCCCGATGAATTGTTTGATTTCATATATATTGATCATGAATTTCGATGAATTGATAGATTCATGTTTGTTGATCATTTTGATGAATTGATATATTCATGTATGTTGTAATTCTATTCGAGCTAGTTTATAAGCAACTTTTATTATGTATCATTGATTGTACATTTGCATATTTTCATGGTAATGAAAGTTCATGAACGATACAAAATTGTATAAATAATTCTTGTGATAAAGTATATTCACATGATATCAAAGAAAGATTATGACATACTT
>BMAC01000078.1:2232476-2277122 GCA_014905375.1 Phtheirospermum japonicum
AATGTAATTTGATACATAAAAGAAACCATTGAAGCGAGTTTATTTTTCCCATTCATAAATATAATTGGGACTGCAGATGGTCTTGTAATCCCTATAGAAAATATTGAGTTTACTTCCTACTGTGAAACACCAAATAGTATCGTTCGATGCATGTAAAGAGATCATTATCATACATGTAGTAGTTCGTGAGTATCTACGATAAATGTTATGATCATGATAGTGGCTTGAATTCTATCACTGAAGAAAATGTGATTATACGAGTAATATCACCACAACTATTCTAAAACCAACAATCATGCACTTTCTCAAGAATCAAGTAAATTGAGAAAGTTGATACTTTCAAAGTTCTCTTGATGGATGTACATATCAGAGAAGGGTGTACACTTTGGGGGGAGTCTCAACATAGGTGTGTTGTACTCTTTTTCCTTAAACCAAGTTTTATTTTTTCCCATTGGATTTTGTTACTTGGCAAGGTTTTAACGAGGCAACAATGAAACACCATTTTACCCTTTGACTTGGCACAAGGGGGAGTGTTGAAGGAAAAACACAATTAGTGTGCTTTCGTCAATAAGTAACTGATGAAGGATAGTTTGGGTATTAGTTATCTTTATGTATTATGGAAACATGTACTTTGATACCCTATATAAAGAGAGTATTTGATAAATAAGATAACCCTAATTTCTATCGTCTCTTCCGTCTCTCTTTTATGTCTTCTCCTTATACTTTTCCTTTTACAAATCTTCTTTTTTCTAATCACTTTCTCACATTTTTTCCAAAATACAAAACAAAACAAATCATTAATAAACATTTCTTACAAACTTGAAGAGTTATTCATCCACATAAACAATCATTATCAATTATTGTTTTACTGTTTTATCATATCAACTTATTACCTTTTTGTCTAACAGCCAATATTTTACCGTTAATATTCGTATCTCCAAAATCACATTAACATTCACAGATTATTCTCTCTAAAATTGAAAACGGATGACTTGCACTTATTTAATCACAGACTATATAAAGTTGTTTGCCAGAGATACTTATTGACCTATTTGCATTGCTATTTGTTAGGATTTTAAATCTTAATATTTAAAATTTTGGTGTATTTAAAATTTTAGAAATAGTAAAAACTCTTATTCTGATAGAATTTATAATATTTTATATTTTATTATAAATATCAGATCATGTCTAAAGTATAGATAATAATATTTTATTATATTATAATATATTTTTGTTTCAAATCATGTCTGAAAAATTATATAATTTTAAATATTATATTTAATAGTATTTAATTATTTAATAATAATAAATTATTGAATAAATATTTAACTTTTGAGTATTAAGAAAAACGAGTATTGATTGTTAATGAAATTAGGGCAAACAGGCCCATGGGTCGTAAATTTACTATAGATACTCTATACCGTTGTAAATTTACTGTATA
This sequence comes from Phtheirospermum japonicum, assembly GCA_014905375.1. Taxonomy (NCBI): domain Eukaryota; kingdom Viridiplantae; phylum Streptophyta; class Magnoliopsida; order Lamiales; family Orobanchaceae; genus Phtheirospermum; species Phtheirospermum japonicum. The sequence goes on from BMAC01000078.1 coordinate 2,233,918, forward strand.
AACGTACGCTTTTTTATAGAATAAAACACTTATGATTCATTGTTATACTATTTTTGTGATTAGTTAATGTGGCCATAATATAGCATGACCGTTGAATGATAGCTTATATATGACGTGCTCCATGACATATTAACCTAGATAAGGATGGTTGGTGTATTTTAAAAACCTGGAAGCTGCTACGTGACTTCGTCTCAAAGACCACTAGTCTTTGTCTTTGAATGTCCCTCAACTATTAATTAATAACATACTATCAGAATCATATCTTTTATCTATATCTTTTGTAATTGGTAATTATTTTGCAGCCTGTCCAGATTGAAGAAAAGCGCCATGTACATGTGGATCCCATTAAATCATAATATTGGATCATTGTACATCATATAATAGTTTGTCCATATCTGAATCTTTAACTAATAGTGGTTATATATATATGAAGTAATGATGATGGCTTCTAGATGAGTCTAAGTGAGATGAATTATATATAGTTGAACCGTTGTTTGAGATTTTTGTTCGTATTGTATTGTGCCTGCTTTGCGTGCTTAGCAAGTGTTTGATGTGGATAGTATACGACTGATTGCTTCCTATATATACACCAACAAATATAAAACAAATATAAATGAAAAGAAAGTAATTTTTGTTTTCCGTTTCAAAGACAATGTTTAGTTTTAAACTGAATATATGGCTTGAAATTTCGATTCTCAACCATCGTTTTAGAATTCAAATTCTAAATACTCAATCAATAATTTTTTACACCTAATCTCACATTCATCTTTTTTATTTCATCATCATCAATACAATATAAAAATATATCATTCAACTTTTCAAACATGATTTGACATTAAATACAATATAAAATTATATTTTCATTCAATTTCCATATATGACTTGATACAAGAAAAAAAGAAGTAAAAGATTGTGAATCGTATAACAAACCAGGATAGAATTGAATTCTGAATGTCAGAATTTAGAATTCCAACAAAACTTAGCCCAAATTGGCCAGAAGAGAGTTTTTTTTTTTTCCATGGACTATTTGATAACTGAAACTTAAAAAATGTAATTGTTCATAAACATCCCCAATTTTTAATTTATAAGATTTCTGCCAATATATGAGGATTTTTACCCTTTTTTCTGTTAAACAAATTAATACAGAGAAAGATGGTGTTTGTACGAAATTGAAAGAAGCGAAGCAGTGCTGAAATTGAACCTAGATGAAAAATGTTGTCCTCATCAATGGAAAAAGTGGTCCAAAAGTAGTCTCTACACCTCTCTAGCGACCATGCATGCTGCGTTCCTCGAAACTTCGATCACATGGATCAAACTGGGCCAATCGCTATGATGCAATTAAAGTGACACTTTAATATTATTTGGGAAATGCTATAATTATTTACATTTTCACTCGTGTTTAGAACCTCTATAATTTAATACTCTATAAATTAATAAACTTTGTAAAATAATAAAATCTCTCTCTTTCGACGTTGGCCTTTGTAAAAACTAATCAATTTCAATAAGATAATAAAATAATAATTTTTTGAAAAATTCCTTTATAAATATTAGATCCCATTAAAACTCTAAATTCATAATTCATAAACATTACAATTATAAATATTATGGTAATTTGTTAAAATATGAATCTATTGTTATTTATTTTTTCTTAAATATTATGAAAAATCCCTTTATAAATATTAGGTCCCATTAAAACTCTACGTACCGCAACTGATAACATTCGAGATTATGCAGGAAATGTTACTTGTTACGATATTTTTCATAAGCTCTCTTGTAAATCTTTTTAAGTGCATGTGGGATGGTATCATGCTTTACGTATTTGATCATTCATGGATAAATTCGCGATGCTTTTTAGATGAGAAGACATGGTTGGGTGTTATGAATTATTTTATTTCCATATTGAGATTTATATAATATATGTTTCATTCATCATGCATGAATATATTTAATTTGCTATAATAGTTATTAAGTGCAACAAATTAATGTAAACATATATATTTGAGTAATTTCAATGTATTGATACATACGTCCATGAATATAATAGTTAATTGTATACAATGAATGATATTATACATGAATATTAATTAGTTACAAATATTTGGTTGATGGCTGAATATAATCAATAAAACTAATCAATAAAACATATATGAATTCATTTATTTTCAATACATATATACTAAATTTGTTGAGTTTAAAAGTCTATCTTTTAATTAATAAAATACTAATTTATCAATATATTAATATCTCTCTAGATTAATAAAATTTAATAATCCCAAGATTATTAATTTATAGAAATTTTACTGTACGTTTCAATCATTTTTTAATTTAGTGCATTAAAAGATTGAAACAATAATAACAAGAAATGAAACAAGATAAAAATAAGGCAACAATTGTCAGGCTGGACTAATAAATCATCCGTCAAGTCAAAATTTTATAATCAATATATTATAATATAAAAACCAATAAATTGTAGTACAAAAATCAATACATCAATGGTCAAGGATTTATGAAAAAAATAAAACTTACGAGTACATAAATCAATACATCATAGTACAAACACCAATAAATCATAATATCGGGTAAGATGGTTACTGAGCCATCAATTTGGCCCGACACAAATATTATCCAAATACTAAAGAATCAATACATTGATAAATATTATCGACAACACAATATAACATAAAACATAACATAAACCAATAAAAAAAATGGAAAACAAAAGAAACAACACATGAACAAAAAGTATAGTTTAAATAGGCAAATGCTCATAAATATATGGAAAATGGTATAAATGTAAGAAGAGAGGTAAGCTAATAGGATCTAAAGGAGAGAATATTATGCATATCTTCATTATTAATCGATCAAGGATTTTATCCGTGGTCTTTAACAAAACGGATTCTTACACCCCATTGTAAAAGAGTGCACTTATAGACAACAATTTTAAAACTATTGTCGTTATTTTCAATAACACTGGATTAAAATAGTTGCTTTCACCATACTCACTATTGTCGACAACATTTATTAACCGTTATTGTTTAAACTATAACACTTCGTCATCGTACATCCTGTTGTGAAATGGTGCGCTTATAAACAACGGTTGGAAACCGTTGTCGTTATTTTTAACCACAACCAATAACAACCAATAGCAACAGTTGTCTTTCACCATACTCACCGTCGTTGACAATATTTATCAAAGCTTGTCGTCTAAACTATAGCCATTCATAACTATGTCTTTAATCTATATGACAACGGTTTGACACTATTGTCGTTTAGATTTAAGACAACCTTTTATAACCAATAGCTTGATAAACTAAAATTCGAGAGATGAGATTTATCAATAGGCTTTCAAAACACGAAACATTCTAATCAACAAAACCGAGAGGTTTGAGATTAATAGTAAAGTTGTACAAATCTTTAAAACCTTTTGGAGTTCTAAACATGATTTCAAACAGAGACGTTTCATAATTAGAATCTACGCTTTAATCACTTAGAAAGAAGAGCTCAACTATATTCGTGATTGACTTATAATGAATTGAATCACAAATAATACTCGATTGATAGAAAAGAAAAAATATTTAGGAATTCATTGCAATCTCAAACCCCGAAATATCCCCTATCTCTTGATATCTTCTATCTTAAAATTTATGTTTTGTTTTTGGATTTATTAGTTCATATTTTTACTTGGTTTATGATCATCATTCGTACGACAAAAACAACAGATCAACTTTCATATCATTTTGATAAAACTAAATTATTCATATTATATTATTTATCAATTATGAATCAATATATGGTTCTTATGGAAATCGACCTTACTCATTTTGTACTACATCGACACTGTATACTTGCAGTTGGATAGAGCGTAGTAAACGAATAGTTTGTATTATTACTCGACTACCGACCCACAAAGTGGGAAGCGGTCAAATATGCATGGATATATGTAAATACCTAAACTTTCACCCAAGCACACACTGACACACAAAATAAAAATTAAAAAAAAGGAAAAAATAAACACGCAAAACAACTTTCATTTTGACAAATGGGTCTGTGTAAGATTCTTCCAAAAGATTCAATCTTGAAGAGAAAACTTAACTAAAAACAAAAGTCCATCATGAAAATTAGCTAACATGTAGTTCGCCAAAAAATAAAAGATTTACTTGAAAGACTGAGCAAAATAGGAAAACCTGGTTGAAAGTTAACCAGAAATTCACACGGCAAAAGGCTTTGATGATTTATGAATCAAAACCAAATACATTTTGTTGAGAAATTTATTTTTGGCAATACTTCTTATTTTGTTATTTGCCTTTTTTGGGCACAAAATAAGTTGGGGAACTAGATTTAGGACTTTATTTATTTCCTAGTTGATGTACAAGACTTTATTTAGTTTCCTAGATTGTATTTATGATTTGTTCTACTTATTTACCAAGTTTAGGATTCTAGAATTGTCTATTTAAGACAAGAGAATCCTCAAGCTTGTAACAACTTTTCGATTCACGAATTTTTGAGAGAGGAGACGCAACGCAATACGCACAACAAGGAGAAGAAGTGAAGACAACTTGGAGCCATTGTTCGAGATTATCAAGTTCTTTGAAGTTGCATAACCAACGGAGAAGATCCTGTCATCACGGCGACAAGTATTTAGTATCAAGTTTTTGATATTTTAGTTTTCATATATTACTTCATATTATTGTATTGATCGTAAACAAGATAAGTAATATAGTTTTCGGGTTTGTACACCCAAGTTCACAAGTGTTTTACTTGTGAACTAAATTCAATTTGCTGTGTTCTTAATTTAATTTCCGCTGCATAATTTTCGTTTAACTCTTGTTGATGTTGTTAACTAGTGTTGGCTAACATTGATAAACAACATCACAAACTGATACTTATTTTCAAAACCATAGACCTTCAAATTCTACAATTGGCATCTAGAGCAGGTTACTTAACCTTTTAAGTACTGATCCTTATTTTTAGGTGCTATGGATACTCAAGGCAACCCAAGGCCTCCGATCCTCAATGGGGATAATTATTCCCTTTGGAAACAAAGGATGCGGTGGCACTTAAAGAGCATTGATGAACGTGCATGGAGAACCGTTCTAATTGGATGGGAAAAGCCATGTGTCACTGACGGTGAGGGTGATACCATCGATAAGAAAGAGGAAGATTGGACTGCTGAAGAAATAGCTAATGCAAACTGGAATTTGCATCAACATCTTGTGTGGATAAATTGATGCAGGTTACTACAGAGTCATCAAGAATTTCCACTCAGCAAAGGATGCATGGGATGCACTCCAAAGGGTGTGTGAAGGGACCCAGAGCGTAAAGAGATCAAGGCTCAGAATGCTGATGTCCACCTTCGAGACAATGAGAATGGACGAAAAGGAGTCCATCATGGACTACGCCATGAGACTCTCTGATGTTACAAGCGAGTGTAGAGATCTTGGAGAATCAATAACTAACTCGCGTCTTGAGGGAAAACTACTGAGATCTATCACAAAGAAATATAATATGAAGGTGGTTGCCATATAAGAATCCAAAGATGTTGATGATATAAAGTTCAACACCTTAGTTGGAAACCTCAAGAAATATGAGATGAAACACCTTGGTTCCAACTCAAAAGACAAGAATGTTGCTCTTTCCTCTGATGCTAGCCTTGACAACGATGAAGACGAAGAGGAATTTGACATGAATGGAATTTTTAAAAAAAATAGAGTCCACTACTATTGAGGAAGACAAACTGTCCTTCGTGACCCAACATTTTAATAATTTCCTAAAGAAAAAGAACAGCATGGGAGGATCAAACACAAAGACCAAACCATCAGTGTCTGCACCAAAGTTCAGTGGACGCACTCTTCCCAGATCTCAGTCCACATCATCAATACCTAATACATCCAACTCCCCGAAACCACTCAGTGAGGTACAGTGCCATGAATGTAAGGGCTGGGGACACTACAAGAATGAGTGTGCTAACACTCTCAGGAAAAAGAGCATGGTTGCCACGGACTTCACTGAGGATGTCAATGATCCCGACTCACCTGAACCTGTTCCATCCCTGTTTACTAATGTTGTGTGGGACGATGACATCCATGTTGGTAACCTCACAACCAACATCGTATGCCTGAATGCAGAGACTGTTAATTATCTTGAAGAGTACGAGCAGTTGAGTGTTGAGCATAAGCAACTGTTTGTCAGTTGGGGAAAACAGGTACTTAAGGTCAAGGATATCATGAAAGAGGTTGAGAAAATCACCAAGGAAAAGAGTGATCAAATTGACATTATTGTCCGATTGGAATCATCACTCACCAAGAAATGTGCTGAGCTAGAAAAGGTAAAAACTGAGCTGAAGAGGGTTCAAGGAACCATCACAAATCTGAACAAGGGGAAGGCAAAGCTCAACGAAATATTGGAGATGAGTTTCCCAGAAACCTCAAAGCACGAAATTGGATATAAACCGAATCAGCCATCACAGTCCTCAAGTCAAGAACAAAAATCGCCCAAACGGCACAAGAAGAGGAGGAGACAGTTTGTGTACCATCATTGTGGCGAGCCAGGTCACATTCGACCATTTTGCTAGAAGATTATTGGCGAAAGAAGACACTTTCAGAGAACAAAGGTGGCAGCTAAATCTCATGTTGGTTCCCATGTTACCAAAATCAATACCAACACCAGGTTCAAACAAGTGTGGGTCAAGAAAAATAACATAAAGTGCAAAATGATCCATGCTTGGTATTTCGATAGTGGATGCTCGAAGCATATGACTGGGTCAGAGAAGTTACTTTCCAACATTGTCAGATTCTGAGGTGGAAAGGTAAAGTATAGTGGAGGCGCAAATCGCCAAATAGTTGGTCAAGGAACTCTCCATGTTCCCGGCGTTGTAACCCTGGAAAATGTGTTGCTGGTAGAAGGACTTACTACAAATTTGATAAGCATAAGTCAACTGTGCGACAGAGGTTTTAGTGTCAAATTCAGCCGTGAGAAGTGTGAAGTCTATGAGGAGAATGGACCGTGTATTCTCACTGGTCAAAGAACTTCTGATAACTGCTATCAAATCCAAAGTGATGCCTTTTGAAAGTTATCTCAATTAAGTGATGCTGAGGTATGGCATCAAACGCTTGGGCATGTCAACTACAAGATGATGGACAGGTTGGCCAAAGAAGAAGCTGTGAATGGGCTACCTAAGCTCAACACCAAGATTATTCCTGTGTGTGAGGCATGCCAGAAAGGAAAGTAGGTCAGGGTGCCATATCCAGTTCAGCAAAGTCTCACTACATCATCTTGCTTCGAAATCCTTCATATGGACCTTATGGGACCACATGAAGTCGAGAGCCTAGGCAGGAAGAGGTACGTTTTAGTTATTGTAGATGACTTTTCTCATTTCACTTGGGTAGAGTTTTTAAAAGAAAAATCTGAAACTTTTGAAGTTTTCAAAAAATTTGCAAAGAGGCTGTGTGTAGATTTGATGTGAACATTGGTAGGATTAGAACTAATCACGGAAAAGAATTTGAAAATGCATCTTTCTCTAAACACTGAACTTCGGTTAGTCATGAGTTTTCTTCACCTATTACCCCCCAACAAAACGACATAGCTGAACGTAAAAATAGATCTCTTGCTGAGATGACTAGAACTATGATCATTTCCAATGACATTGCAAAAAGATTTTAGGCTGAAACTATGAATACTGCATGTCATATTATAAATAGGGCTTATTTTAGACCAGGGTCATGTGTTACTCCCTATGAGTTGTTGATGGGTAAAAAATCGAACTTGAGTTATTTTCATGTGTTTGGATGTATTTGCTATGTGCTCAACGATAGAAATCATCTAGTTAAACTGGACTCAAAAAGTGACAAGTGCATCTTCACGGGCTATTCCCAAAATAGTCATGCATATAGGTTGTTTAACCTTAGAACTCGAAGCATGTTTGAGTCTGTTAATGTCAAGTTCGATGATCTAACGAGTGGAGTTAAACCTACCAAGGATATTGATCTGATTTATGATCAAAATCCTCAAGATAATGTCACCCTTCCTGTAGATGATAGTGCAGGTACTGAAAACAGAGATGCAGATCCTGAAACCAGAGAGTTGAGTGATGTTGGTACCAATGTTGGTACCGAGAACTCAACATCAGAACAAACATCAGCTCAAGACGTCGCAGAATCAGATTCTGAATCAGAAGGTGAAGATCCAGCTGAACCCATTGACCTCCATCAAAGGGACATCCCATCCAGAATTCAGAAAAACCATCCCGTGGGCCAAATGATCGGAGATTTAGATGAAAGGAGTACAAGAAGGCGACATATAAATTTCAAGGAAATGGTCAGGTACGTCTTTCTGTCTAGTAATTGCTCTAAGATTCATGAATCTTTGTACCTTTCCAAAACAGAGCACAAGCGTGTGGATGATGCACTAAAGGACGAATTCTGGATAAAGGCAATGCAAGAAGAGCTGGATCAATTTGCCAAAAAACGGTGTCTTGGATTTAGTTCCACGACCAGAAAATTCTCACGTGACTTGGACAAAGTGGATCTTTAAGAACAAAACTGATGAGGCAGATAACATTGTGAGGAACAAAGCTCGGCTGGTTGCACAAGGGTATACACAAATCGAAGGAATTGACTTTGATGAAACATTTGCCCCTGTTGCTCGAATTGAGTCGGTAAGACTTTTACTTCCTGTTGCTTGTTATATAAAGATATCATTGCATCAAATGGACATAAAGAGTGCGTTTTTAAATGGAGTCTTGAGTGAAGAGGTCTATGTTGAGCAACCTAAAGGATTTGTAGATCCTCAAAAACCCAATTTTGTTTCAAAACTGAAGAAAGCTTTATATGGTTTAAAACAAGCTCCTCGAGCTTGGTATGAAAGGTTGACTCAACATTTGCTCTATTTAAACTTTAGACGAGGAGAAGTTGACAAAAACTTTGTTTCTACTTTAATCCAATAAGCACATCTTAATCGTCCAGATTTATGTAGATGATATTATTTTTGGATCCACTAACGAGCTGATGGTCAAGGAGTGTATCACTCAAATGTCCGACACATTTGAGATGAGCATGGAAGGTAATCTCTCGTACTTTCTTGGTCTTCAAATCAAACAGCTTGATGATAGTATTCTCCTCTCTCAGACCAAATATGCTAAGAACTTAGTTAAAAAATTTGGATTAGAAATTGAAACACATAAGAAAACCCCACTAGGCAAAACTGTGAAGTTGTCGAGAGACGATGTTGGTAAGGGTGTTGATAACACCATGTACAGAAGCATGATAGGGAGTCTATTGTACTTGACAGCAAGTAGACCTGATATTATGTATAGTGTGTGCTTGTGTGCTAGATATCAGTCTAATCCAAAGGAGTCACACTTAAAAGCCGTTAAAAGAATCATTGGGTACATTGCTGGTACAATAGAACTAGGTGTGTGGTATACAAAAGATACTGGTACTGAACTTGTAGGGTATACTGATTCTGACTGGGCTGGGGATGTGGTAGATAGAAAGAGTACTACAGGGGGCTGTTTTTTCTTGGGTAACAATCTAATCTCTTGGTATAGCAAAAAACAGAATTGTATTTCTCTTTCTACAGCCGAAGCCGAGTACATTGCAGCTGGAAGTGCGTGTACATAATTGTTGTGGATGAACCAGATGATACAGGACTATGGTCTGCACAGTAGTATTTTGACTGTGCTTTGTGATAATTCTAGCGCCATTGACATCTCGAAAAATTCAGTCTAGAATTCTCGAATCAAACACATTGACATAAGGTACCACTTTATTCGAGACTTGGTTGAGAGGAAGATAGTTAGCCTTGAGCATATAGGAACAGACAATCAGCTTGCTGACATTTTCACAAAGGCATTAGATTTCGAGACCTTCTCTAGTTTGAGAAGAGATCTCGGTATGTGCATTGTTTGAGCCAATGTTGGTTTGTGATGTTGTGACACACCATATCAACGTCAGCCACAATATCTGTATAATTTTGCATGCATTTTTATTTTTTCTATTCATACATAATCCAAATGCATTGAGTCTGATTGGAAGTGCGATAAGGTTTAGTGTTGCAATAAAAGTGATGACAAAAAGACTAACCTCTTCAATTAGGTAATTGTGGAGTTTGTCCGCAGAAACTGATTTTCTCCCAGGTCCAAAAACAAGAGGTGTTAACAGCAATTGCTGAAGATAAGCTATTTCTCTTCAAATCTTTAAAAAGATGAAGTAAATCTGGATACAAATTGATCCAATCTTTAAATTTCACCTTCTTGAGCGATTTTGACGTAGTCATTAACTTGGGTTAAGGGGTAAGTTTCCATTGACTTCGCTTGAGGCAATGCTGGTTCATAATGTTGTCGGTAATAAAAAGCAACAGTGATCGAAGTCACTAAAACCATAATGTGTATAATTTTAACCTTTTTAGGCCATGATTTTTAGGCATCCAATAGGACATTCATACTTTGGGAAGATGCCATCTTGCTGTGCGAGCTGTTACTTGTGTTTTGTCTATCTTGAATTCTCTTAATTGTGTTTTGAATCTAACTAACTAAGTGTTTCAGTGGAGTTGTACTCGGACGGATGGACAAGTAATAACGAGTTTAATTTGGATCGAGAATAATTTATATTACACAAGTGATAGGCGAGAAATTGTGCTTTATTTAATGGTATAATTCCTATATTTTTATGTGCTTAATATTCTTATATTTATTTATTTCTCACATATTTATTATTATGAGTAGTCAAACACCAATTGTATATTTCTTTCTTATTTTACAGTAATTAGGTGCTAAATTGGTGAATTAAATATTGAAGGATGATCCATAGGAGTTGCACGAAGAAACGAGACACAAAACAAGTGAATTGGTGAAGAAATGACAGTTTTGGGCCTTCTAGAAGGGATGACTCTGGGCCCATCCATTATAGAAAGCTGGGCTAGCAGCACCTCCTTATTCTGGGCCTTCTAGAAGGATCGTCTCTGGGCTCAACCGGTATGGAAAGTGCTGAACGTCCTAGAAGGGGCGGAAACCCTAATTTTGACCCCTTTTTCTAAGCCACCTACACCTATAAATACCCCCACCCCTCACATTCGAAAACACACAAAAAAATCTAGGGGTTTACACATAAATCCTAGGGTTTCTAAGCCCCAAAAGGAGTCCAAAACACCCAACATCAAGGGATCTTGAAAATTGAAGCTCCAAGACTCTAGATCTAAGCTCTCTTATCCCTCTTTTCTTATCTTAGAATTATGTTTTATTTATTTTTCTTCTTTTATTCTATGAACTCCATTAGTGAGTAATTGTTTATCTAGTCCTAGGGATGTGGAAACCCTCATGAGATTATGTTTTAATTAATTTATGTGTATTTATTTCGTTCTTCATATGAGATTGCTTGTGTTATTCTGTTTACATATCATGATTGCTTAATTCATGACATGATTGCTGAATTCTTGATTTAGATTGGCCACCTAGCTTAGGGATTTGGTTATCAATTGCTAGAAAGAGGACTGCTTCCCGTGTAATTGTCGTAGTTTCGATTTCTATGAAGCAACTAATGGTCTCGTATCATTAGGGATAACACAACATAGGTTAAATAAACCGAGCTTATGAGTTTATTGCTTAGATTAACCTATTTGCCTGGTTCTTAATGCTGTTGTTGGGTTAAATCTAGAGAGCTTATTCTAGGTTATTCAATAAATAGAGTTAATTGAAGAGCTTATTTTAATTAAATACACTGTAAGGGCAAATTCGAGTAACAGAGGTTATTGTTACTTAGGGTTTTTAGTTTCATATGATGAGTGGATTTCATATTGCAATTGGTTAAATGAATTGAACGAGGGTGGAAACTGAATTAGGACTGGAAAGTTATTTATTATTATTTATTATTTTCTTATTTGTCTCGTTTATGAGTTTTAATTATTTTCGTTAATTACTTAGTTATTTAGTTTATTACCTCTACCCCCGTTTTCTTTGTTTAGCAAAATACTAATAATCACAAATTAATCCACACTCCTCGTGGGATCGACCCTTGCTTGCCACTGCTACTAGTTAGTAGAGAAAAGTCAAGGACTTTTATAAATATTATTTTTGACGCTTCAACGACGAGCGGTCAACAAGATAGATACTACTGAGCTGATGGTTCAATTAATCTAGCTATCTACTTCGGCCGATTTTGTTTTAAGAGTTGTGGAATTTAATTTAAAAAATAAATAAAGAAGAGATAATGGTATAGTGGGTTTGATACGTATCCTTTTTTTAAGGGGGAGTGGTGTTGGTTTTGGAAGGAAATAAAATCTTTTTTTAGCCCCAAAATCCGTCAGTAGGTAAAATTAGGGCTTTTTCATTTTATTTTCTTTTTCTTCTCTCTCCTTTGCAACAGTCGTTTTTTGAAAGCATAAATACTGGATAATTTTTTACCGTTTGATCACTTCCCAATTACCCTTCTGCGATTAAACTCTCCATCTCTATTACTTCTCCCCAATTATCTCGATTTCTTATTGCTCTTGTGCTTTTAAGAAATTTGCAGGATGTCGAACTCGCTCCCATTCTCATCTGTTCCTGAGTTGCCGGTAGAGTTCCGTCGCTCCGGCGAACAGATTCCTGCGCCCTATCCAAGAGTTGGTGGCATGGACATATGCGAAGAAATCGGTGGTGGTTCCTCTTCCAACCCACCACCGGTAACAACATCACCACTGTCCTTGCCGCCACATGAATCTCACGACGTTGTTCCATCTTCGCCGCGGATTGACGCCGTGCTTGAAGCCCAGGTGTTCCCAGGACAGCTAGGGAATGAGATAGCTGTTGATAATCCCCCGAATTTGACGTTTGTTGCTGAGATATTTGGAAGAGTGGGGAACCCTACCTTGAAAATGTCCCGGCGGTTGCGCAATATACCTCCCGGCGTTGTGCCGCCTGTAGTACCGAAGAGCCGAGTAGGGCCGCGCCGCAATGTGCCCATTGAGCACATGAACCTCGCGGAGGATGTCACGGTGATGTCGGGCCCTGATGATGATGATTATGTTCCTGTAGCTCCGGTTAAGGGGTCCGTGCCGCTGTTTGCTTCAGCTCTGAGTCTGACAAGGAAGACGACGCCTCGCCGGAAGCAGACTGTGAAATTGGCCGATAGGAAAATTACCCCGGCTTCAGTCAAGGTTTCCCCAGGTTCTACTGCAACTGAATATTCATCCCCTCCTTATACTGTTTTAGACTTTTTCTCTGGTGAAGTGACGAGTTCATCTCGCCCGATTGCCGATGATCCCCCGCCATCTCCTGTCCGTGAGACACAACCCGATTTCAATCTGTTCTTTTTGAGTACTCCCCCAACTCATCCTTTGAAATACCTCTTCCAGATATTCGTACTGCCTTCAAGAAGGACAAGAAGAAAAAGAAGGTTGCTCAGGAGGACGATGTTGATCCTCGTGTTGGTTCCCCCATACCAACATCACATCATTCCCTGTCTGTTTCGTCCTCCAGCACTGCCTATGTTCCGGTTGCTTCTCGTGCTTCCACACCAACTTCTTCAGACGCCTCTGCTCACTCCCAGTCCTCCACGGGCACTCCTTCTCGGACCCTTGAGCTTGAGGATATGGTGCCTTTTTTGGTGAAGTTTCTGACTGCTGAGGCCTCAGAGTTGTTTGATACATACCAAACCCGACACATGATCGCTGAGCGCAGAGTTCTAGTTGAGCTGTTTGAGCGACAAAACTTGATTGCCTACCTTCAGCATAAAGGTATGTATTCCACAGTCTCCACTGCCATGCCATTTGTCCGGGATATTGTTGTTGAGTTTTATGCAAATTTGTTGCCGTCTATTGTTGATTCAAACTCTGTGAACTATGGGAAAGTGTTTGTGCGTGACAAAGTTTTTAATTTCACCCCTGATTTAACTGATGAGTTGTTTGGGACTGGACCGTTTCGGGGTGATTCAACTGTGGATGATATGAATGCGGTTATTTCCTTCTTGTCCGGCGGTATGGTGCATGCGTGGTTTGAACAGTTGCCGAGCACCCGACTTTCTTCTCTTTACTCTATATTGCACAAGATTGCCATTTGTAACTGGGTTCCCGCCAAGAACACGACTTGTGTTACGCGGACTCAGGCCCAATTTCTGTTTAAGCTTGGGAGTGGAGTCCATTTTAGCTTCGGGCAGCATGTTTTTGATATTGTCACGAGGTTCGCCACCACCAGGTCCGCCGAATCATTGTGCTTTCCCTCTTTGATCTTCAGACTACTTGAGAATCAGGGTTTGGCGCTTCATACTGATGATGTCCTTACTGGGGTGGCTGACTGATTTGCTTTAAGGGGCCAGCATATTACCGGTGCCAGGGTTATTGATCTTCCTTGGCAGGCACCTTTCCAGGCCAATGTTGCTAGTGGTGTTGGGACCGGCGTTCCCAACATTGGTCCCAACATGACCCCCATTTCTGCGCAGGTTCTTAAGGCGCGTGTGGCTTGGATTGATGCGCAGATGACCCAGCTGAAGGCACTTCGTGGTTCGCTTATGGAGGCCCTTTTGTCTTATGGTCAAAAAGGGGGAGAAGATGTTGGCGACGCAAATGAGGATGATTCTGCTGATAAGGATGTTGATGCTAATGATGCTGATGCGATTGCTGCCGAGGCCTTGGCGAGTCTTGCTCTGGAAAAGCGAAGGAAGAGGATCCGCTCTCGTAACAAATCCTTGAAGAAGATGAAGAGAATGCATGAGAACAAGAAGCGAGAGGATAGGGGTGAAGGAACTTCGACATCCCCTCGTCATTCGAAGAGGGTTCGAAGTCAATAAGTTTCTTTTATTCTGTTTTGTTTTGATAAGTGGTAAAGTGATCATTGTTTGATCAATGTTGGTTTGTAATGTTGAGTTGATGACTTAATAACATTGAGTGTTTTATTTAGGGAGAGTTTACTAACTTAGAGGGAGTTAGTTATTTTTGTTTGAACTTGTTTTTGCGTTTTAGTATTTTGTCCATAAAGGCAAAAGGGGGAGATTGTTGAGAAATTTATTCTTGGCAATAATTCCTATTTTGTTATTTGCCTTTCTTGGGCACAAAATAAGTTAGGGAATTAGATTTAGAACTTTATTTGTTTCCTAGTTGATGTACATGACTTTATTTAGTTTCCTACATTGTGTTTAGGATTTGTTTTACTTGTTTACCAAGTTTAGGATTTTAGGATTGTCTATTTAAGACAAGAGAATCTTAAAACTTGTAACAACTTTTCGACGCACGGATATTTGAGAGAGGAGACGCAACGCAAGACGCACAACAAGGAGAAGAAGTGAAGACTACTTGGAGCCATTGTTCGAGATTGTCAAGTTCTTTGAAGTTGCGTAACCAACAGAGAAGATCTTGTCATTACGGTGACAAGTATTTAGTATCAAGCTTTTGATATTTTAGTTTTCATATATATTACTTCATATTTTTGTATTGATCGTAAACAAGATAAGTAATATAGTTTTCGGGTTTGTACACCCAAGTTCACAAGTATTTTACTTGTGAACTAAATTCAATTTGCTGTGTTCTTAATTTAATTTCCGCTACATAATTTTCGTTTAACTCTGGTTGATGTTGTTAACCAGTATTGACTAACATTGATAAACAACATCACAAACTGATACTTATTTTCAAAATCATAAACCTTCAAATTCTACACATTTAGTTGACTTCAACTCTTGCTCGAGCCCAATCCAACTCAATGTCCTGTATAATGGATCCTGTATCTTCCTAACTCCAAGATACTAACTTAACCCTAAAATAGTAACTTAATAATTAATTTCTTATCCACTATGCTCTTAGAATACATGTTTCAGGCAAGAAAAGAAGAAATTTAAGGGTCTTATTATTATATTATTATTATTATTATTATCATTATTATTATTATTATAATATTTTTGTTCTTGTTGTTGGTTGTGAGTGAAAGTGTGTTTTGGAGAAAAAAATGGATGAATTTTTGAAAACACTATATAAATATTTTTTGCGCAACATTATGCATGTGCGTTTGTGCACAATTAGAATGTGGTCATTGAAAAAGAGACCCCAAGGTTCTGAAGATATCAAATTGTTCAAAAAATGCTGCGCAAAAATAAAAGCGAACCAACAAAATACCTTTCAACTGTGTATATGATCTTGAACATATTTTGCCCACTCTGATTGTTCTTCATCAATCTCATCTAGAGAATATGCTTCATTAAGGAACTGTGAGAAGAAAATACAAGTTACATTAGTTATTAAGCAATTTTCAAAAAACAAACTAAGATTGACAAAATCTGATAATATAATTACTAGTGATCGCAATGTAGCCATGACTGTTGCATCTTCTATTATTTGCCTCATGTAGTGCTAACAAAATAACCACATTGGAAAGTATCAGGTTGTAGAGGAGCATATGTTAGACATAAATTGTTAATGACATAACTTATATTTTGCTATTAATAATAAACTTGGAGTGCTTTATAGTAAAAGTATTCATACCTCCTTAATTATTTCCCAAGTAGGCTATTTTTTGCCACTCACAATCTTATGGCTCTGCATTCACAAGTATCAAAGGCTTTCAACTTTAATGCCTGCTTTCACATTTTTGTGAGACACTAAAAAAGCACTTTCAGACTTAATGTTAAACAACAGTACAAGCCACAGCGACCTGAAGGCAGTAGGTCGCGGGACTTGGAAAAGATGTGGCGACCTGATAGTTATAGGTCGCTCAACTGGCGACCCAACATATCCAGGTCGCATGGATTACAACCTGATAGACTCGGGTCAAGTGAGTACCGACCTGACAGGTCTCAGCATCAGGAGCCTACAGGACTTCAGATGACGACAACCCTAAATTAGTACAGTTCAGTCTACTACAGCTGTCCATTGTATTGTAGCAATGTGAACCACAAGTTTATATCATACCGTTATTATATGTACTGTGCTAAATCTGACCGTAGGATCTAGGGCGACACTAGTCATCTGTATTGCTATAAATAGCCATGTAATTCATTAATGTATGGTATCTGGAATATTACTGACTATACATGTAATACATTCTCAGTTTTCCATAGCTCGTTTTTTATAATACCAGCTCGCCATGAGCTCGCAGTTTTTCTTTCATGGTATCAGAGCAGGTTTGAGGGCCTGACTCTGTTCTTCTTTACAAAATGTCTCACATTAGCTCTTCCTCCTCAACCCAAAATTCCTCACCTCTACCACAGATCGTGTATCCCCAAAGTCAGCTCATTTCAATCAAGTTAGATGAAAATAATTATTTGATCTGGAGACAACAAGCCTTGACGACCATCAAAGGCTATGGTCTTGAAGTGTTCATCAAGAAGGGATCTGCAGAGCCACCACAATTTCTAGCCGATGAAGAAAATCAGATAAATCCCCTCTTTTCTACATGGGAAAGGCAAGATCAAATCTTAGTCTCATGGATTCTATCCTCTTTAAGTGAGAGTATTCTTTTTCTAACTGTTGGCTTCAATACATCTGAAGAAATATGGTCTTCTCTTGAAAATAATTTTGCCATGCAGTCTCAAGCCAAGATAATGCAGTATAGGATTATGTTGCAATCCTTGAGAAAGAATGCACTGTCTATGAAAGAGTATTTGGGAAAAATGAAATCTTGCTGTGATGTTTTAGCTTCCGCGGGGAACAAGATCTCTGAGAAAGACCAAATCTTGCACATTTTGGCCGGACTAGGAAGCGAGTACGACTCAGTGATGGTTAACGTGACGTCCAGCCGCGGCCTTACACGATAGCCGATCTGCATGCTCTTTTGCTCAGCTACGAGGCCAGATTAGAAACCAACAACAGCAATACCTCGTATGTCAAAATGGAAGGGTCCCAGCCATCCATCAATGCTGCTACACAGGTCAACACTGCAAGAGTCAACAACAATTACCAACAGAACAGAGGATTTTCAAGAGGTCGCGGAGGAGGAAGAAACAGCCTCAGAGGAAGTAGAGGAGGAAGAAGAGGTCGCGGAGGAATGATGAATGGAGGAGATAGAGTTGTCTGCCAGATCTGCTATATTTCTGGACACACAGCAGATAGGTGCTGGTACAGGAATGACAACTCCTACAGTAACACTCAATCCACATAGTAGTCAGTTCGAAACCCTTCGTTGCATATGGCACAATTTGGGAATGCTGGAAGCGTGAGCTCGCATTCGGAATATGACACTGATACTCTCTGGTTTCCTGACTCTGGAGCAACTGCGCACGTGACAAACGACCTCGCGAACCTGAATGTGGCCTCTGAATATTCTGGAGGGAACAGGCTCCAAATGGGAAATGGAGCTGGAGTGAACATTGCCCACATTGGTAATTCTTTTATCAAAACTCCTCTCACTTCTAAGACCTTTTTACTCAAAAATCTACTTCATGTTCCCTCAATCACTAAAAATTTGCTCAGTGTTTCTAATTTTGTCTCTGATAATAATGTCTTTTTTGAATTCCATCCTTCTTATTGTCTCATTAAGGATCAAACCACCAAGGCCATCTTACTAAAAGGGATAGTTAAAGATGGACTATATCATTTTCATCTACATACCACAAAGCGAGCTGATTATCATCCCTCATCTGCACCACCTTTTGTCATGCGACCTGCTCAGACTTCTTTCGTTTCAAGTTCTRWGAATAAAGAGCCTGTTRCTGATCTATGGCATTCTAGATTYGGTCACTRTAGTCAAGATGTAATAGATAAGGCTCTGAAAAGCTMTAATATCCCTTATAACAGCATTAATAAAAGTTTGTCTTTATGTTRAGCTTGTATGTTAGCAAAGAGTCACAAACTCCCATTTTCTAATTCTCTTTTTGTTAGTTCCCAACCACTTGAGCTCATCCACTCCGACCTCTGGGGACCTGCTCCTATCAAATCATCGAATGGTTTTCTTTACTACGTGAATTTTATTGATCACTTCAGTAGATATACATGGATTTATCTTCTCAAATCTAAATCCGAAGTTTCAGATGCTTTTGTCCATTTTAAAAATCTTGTTGAAAATCAATTAAACTACAAAATCAAAAATTTCCAATCCGATGGGGGGACTGAATATAAACCTCTTGCTAAGGTTTTTCAAGACAGTGGTATAAATTATAGGATATCTTGCCCTTACACACCAGAACCGAATGGTGTGTCTGAAAGAAAGCATAGGCACATCGTGAAGATGGGATTGTCCCTGCTCGCTCACTCAAACTTACCTCTCAAGTTCTGGGATGATGCTTTCACTACCTCTGCCTACATTATTAACAGAATTCCCTGCAAAGCAAATCTTTACAAAACTCCCCTTGAGTGTCTCTTCAATCAACGACCTGATTATAACTTTCTTAAGGTTTTTGGCTGTCTCTGCTATCCGCACATCAGACCCTATAATTCCCATAAACTTCAATACAGGTCGCTTCCATGTACTTTCCTTGGTTACAACACTCAGTATAAAGGTTACAAAATCCTGTTACCATCTGGGAAGGTGATAATTTCCAGAAATGTTGTGTTCAGCGAGCATGAATTTCCATACAAGTCCAAACAGGTCGCTAACTCTCCACACTATAGTTTGTCACCTCTACCACCCACACATTCGCAACCACCTCAATATCATACTCTTCCCTTTCCATCCWCTCAATCAGACACACCATCCACACCTCTGAACGATGTTCCCACATCTCAGGTCGCACTGCCTGATTATGCTCCTCTTTCCCACCATTCACCTCCGCGAAATGACTGCAGCTCGCCTCAAGGCTCTAACTCTACGGTTCCTCTCGTTGTTCAATTGGCACCTCTTTCCCCTGCTCACTGTGGACCCTCTCAACCATGTCCACCCCAAAATTTCCATCCCATGCTGACCAGGTCCAAGGCTGGTATTCACAAGCCAAAGATACTATCAGCCGAGATCATCAATGAAGATGATGAACCATTGAATGATCACCAAGCCCTTCAGATTGGAGTTTGGAAACAAGCTACGCAGGCTGAATACAATGCACTTATTACAAATCGCACTTGGACATTAGTTCCAGCACCTGAGGGGAGAAACATAATTGGTTGCAAATGGGTGTTTAAAACCAAGAGAAACACCGATGGATCAGTTGCTAGACACAAAGCGCGTTTGGTTGCTCAAGGTTTCTCTCAGCGAGCTGGTTTTGATTTCTCTGAAATGTTCAGCCCGGTTGTCAAACCGACAATAATAAGGATAATCTTAAGCATTGCAGTTTCTTGTGGATGGAATGTTAAGCATCTTGATATTAATAATGCATTCCTACATGGCGACCTGCAGGAAGTGATTTACATGAGACAGCCTCCCGGTTTTGAACAAGAAGACAAACAACTTGTATGCAAACTCACCAAAGCCATTTATGGGCTTAAACAGGCCTCCAGAGCATGGTTTGGCAAGATTCAAGGAATACTCAAGGTCTTGGATTTACAGGTTCAAAAGCTGATGCTTCCCTCTTTTACAGGTTAAAGAATGGGTCAAGAATTTATCTCCTCATTTATGTTGATGACATAGTGATCACAGGGGGCGATGAGAACGAGGTCGCTTCGGTAGTTGCCAACTTAAAGAAGGTTCTATCGCTAAAGGAACTGGGTAATGTTAAACAGTTTTTGGAAATCCATTTTACCTCATCCAATGATGAAATGCATTTAAGTCAAGGGCAATACATAAGAGAGCTCCTCAAGAGAGCTAATATGCTATCATGTAAGCCGGTCCCAACTCCAATAATCACTTCAAATAACCTATCCAGATTCAAGGGGAGCAGCACGGGCATAAACCCTACTCTTTACAGAAGCCTAGTCGGAGGTCTACAGTATGTCACTATTACGCGGCCTGAAATATCCTTCAATGTTAACAAGGTTAGCCAATTCATGGCTAATCCCTTAAATACGAGCTGGCGAGCACTGAAGCGAATTTTGAGATATTTGGCGGGCACTATTGACCATGGGTTGAGAATAACAAAAGCACAAAATTTTCATTTGACTGGTTTTTCGGACTCAGATTGGGCTGCCGACCTCGATGATAGGAAATCTATAAGTGGCTCATGTGTTTATCTTGGAAATAATCTTGTGTCCTGGAGTTCGAAAAAATAGGGATTTGTGTCGAGGTCGAGCACGGAGGCAGAATACAGGAGCTTGGCGAACACTGTGGCAGAAATGACCTGGATAGGCTATCTGCTCAAGGAATTGAAGATTGGATCAGCTCGCACACCTATCGTATGGGTAGATAATCTCAGCACGATTGCTCTGGCATCAAATCCTGTCCTGCATGCAAGAACCAAGCACATCGAACTTGATCTTCATTTCGTTAGAGACAAGATTCTTTCACGACAGCTCGCAGCACAACATGTTCCTTCTTCGAAACAGATAGCTGATATTCTGACTAAACCTTTGAGCGAGCAATTCTTCACCAAGTTCAGAGATGGATTGAGGATCTTATCCAAGAGCTCGTTCAAATTGAGGGGCCGTGTTAAACAATAGTACAAGCCACAACGACCTGAAGGCAGTAGGTCGCGGGACTTGGAAAAGATGTGGCGACCTGATAGCTATAGGTCGCTCAACTGGCGACCCAACATATCCAGGTCGCATGGATTACAACCTGATAGACTCAAGTCAAGTGATTACCGACCTGACTAGTCTCAGCATCAGGAGCCTACAGGACGTCAGATGACGACAACCCTAAATTAGTATAGTTCAGTCTGCTACAGCTGTCCATTGTACTGTAACAATGTGAACCACAAGTTTATATCATACCGTTATTATATGTACTGTGCTAAATCAGACCTTAGGATTTAGGGCGACACTAGTCATCTGTATTGCTATAAATAGCCATGTAATTCATTAATGTATGGTATCCGAAATATTACTGAGTATACATGTAATACATTCTCAGTTTTCCATAACTCGTTTTTTATAATACCAGCTCGCCATGAGCTCGCAGTTTTTCTTTCACCTAATATCCACTTCTTACTTTTCACAACGAGGGGAAGAAGAGAAGAAAAGAGTTAATGTGATGAATTTTCTTTCAACTATTATAGGCATTCCTGTACTGATTGTAACTAAGTAAAATAATGATACAATCAGGAAAAATAAAGTACCCAAAATTCGTCAAATGAAACATATATATAACAATGAAAAAAATGGAACTATCTTTTTCATCTTCAATATTTAAACATCATTCTTTGAGGACAAATCATTGTACATAGGAAACTTTAAACCCATGTTCAGTCCCATAAATCAGGTGAGGCAGGGAGTGCGTAATTAGATTCCCTTTTCCCAAAGATTAAATTTTGTATTCCATTTCATGTTTCACCTCCTAGTTAGTCTATTCTGATTAAAACGTGTAAATATATATACATAACCAACAAGAGGAATGTGATCGAAGTGGACCATGAAACTAAAACCAAGAAAGTACTATCTGAATTATTGCTTAAAGTTTTTAACTATCATAATATTTCTAGGGATAATTATGATGAACTTTATTTTAACATTATAAATGGTTGCTCATGCCAGAGCCTAACTAAATGTGTTGCTTTAAATACGACTTCGCAGCTAGCATACTAAATATTTCCACTATTCAGATGCCAAATTAATATTTGAGTGATTGGCTACAAAACATTCTAAATATATATCATCTGCAGATGTCCCACTTGACGATGAAAAGATAATTAACCGACATGTGCATTGGTATGAAATTATATACGAAAACAATAGCATAGTCTCATGCATATTGAATGCTCTATATATCTCGATCACATTTATCCAACTCAGACCCTAGAAAGATACCACAAAAACCAGTATATGCCACTAAATCCAAATCCCAGGACGATCTAAAACCCTATTCAACATATTAAGTGCAACTTATGACTAAACAAGATCAAGTTCAAGAAACTTAACAGCTGAGAGTAAAACTATCATCAATATTAAGAACACATATTATCCTCTCAAAATGTCTAACTTCAAAGGCAAAGAATGAACGTATTTAACAACCAGAGTCCAGTAAAATGACTGGTTAATCAACAATCAAAATCAAAACCCATTTCAAAAGGTTCAGTTCATGCCACGATGTAAAAAACGCAGGAACACCTGGGAGTAGAGAAGAAGGAAAAATAGCGCCAGATGTGTGGAGTCTATTTTAGCGAGGGAGGAGTCTAGATTATTTCAATCCTAATTGACAAGGTCAATTTTTTTATTAAATTAAATAACTATAAACTGTTATAAACTAGATAGAAAAATAATCCTATCTTTTAATTTGTTGACACAACTCGTGGTTCACCTTAATTAGTATTACATTCGTGCAACTCAGAACACTTGATTGTATTTAAAAATTCGTATGAGTGGAGATCTTGCAAAATGTCAACATTTGCAGATTTGCATGTACTATCTAAACTCAAATATATCGTACATTCTCCTTTATCCAATGAAGTTATATATTTATTAATTAAATTGACTACATCAAGTATTGGTGCAAGAATAATTCGCTCCCCCAAATAAACAGAACATTAGACATTTGTTCTGAATTGTGGATACGTGCTAGCCACATCATGCAAATTTCATGAACTCATCATACATATTTTTATTTATTATTATTATTATTATTATTATTATTATTATTATTATTATTATTATTATTATTATTATTATTATTCCAGTTTTGAAACAATTTATCATGTTATTCAATGAGGGCATCATTATTGTCCAATTCCTTTGCAATATATCTGTTGAAATAAATATTAGAGTCAAATTCAGTTGGAATTGGCATTGGAGGGAAATCATTTAATCTCTTCCCTAGGCTCTGCAACAACTTGTCCACTTGCAGCAAAGTAAGATTTTGAATTTCAACATCCCTCATTTTTAAATCTGTACAAAAAATATGAAAAAGTTATTGTATGAGACAATATACAAAAGAAT
Source organism: Phtheirospermum japonicum (assembly GCA_014905375.1). Taxonomy (NCBI): domain Eukaryota; kingdom Viridiplantae; phylum Streptophyta; class Magnoliopsida; order Lamiales; family Orobanchaceae; genus Phtheirospermum; species Phtheirospermum japonicum. The sequence continues at coordinate 2,257,765 of BMAC01000078.1, forward strand.
ACTATTTAAATATGATATAATTGAAAATGAGTAATTAATATCTTTATTATTTCTCAACTTTCATTGCTTGTATAAAATGTCATCTCACAAATATTTCTAATATTTTCCCCAAGCTTTTTCCTGTCAAGATATACATTTGGATGGAAGCAATGTCATGAATAATGACCTAGTAGAATGTGCAGATTGCCAATAACTTGCCTCTTCGATGCCAATTGTATATTATCTATTATAATCCAATGGCCCAACTGAGTAGCACATATCACGATATGTATTATGTTGCTTGTCGTTCACTTTTATGCTATTCGAACAATATTAGGCATCGAGCATAATAATTATCACCAGAACCTGGGGGAACATAAGATACCCGAGCAATTTTCAATCTTTGCTAACTAAGGTCCACTCATTTATTTTTGAGTTCCTAACAAAATATTGAGGAAACTCAGCAAACAACAAATACAAGTTTCAAAACATTTCTTGTTAGTCTCAAATCAACCCAAAAACATTGAATGACGTTTTATCACATCGTCCAAGAATCATCATTATTATATAGTACTTTTTGCTCCCTTATAAGATGAAAACTCTAGTATAAGATGAAAGGATTTTTATACTAAATTCCGTAGCCAATGATTCTCCAAGACGCTTGAGAAATGTAACGATAATCGTAATACATGTCTATCTTATCAATATCTAGCTTCCGCCCATCATTGTTACCGATTTGATAAAATATTGTTGTAACCCTATCATTTCTCTTATTCTATATTTGAAAAAATATCTGATAGAACTAGAAGGATTACACCATTCAACGTTCATATGTGCTCTATACTTTAGCAACAAACAACGATTGTGTGGTACAACCCACTTATTATCTAGCAGAATACTAGTCTTTGTTACCGTCCGGCCAGTGTTTCTAAGTTTGAACACTGGGTAACCATCATAATCAACAGTAATAGATTCAACAAACCTCTTTGGATTATATTTTATGCATTTATCATCAACAATGCAATGAGAATATTTTTTTTTCAAATGCCGCATGGTCCATGAATCACCAACTCCGAAATTGTAGCATAATATCTTAGATCTTCCTTTTCATTTTGATTTTCAATTAAAAATTTTTGATCAATACTGCCTGCATTAAGACATTTATCTTTTTAAATAGAAATAGAAGAATGTGGGCATGTACATAAGATGAAAAAAACAAAAGCAATAAACTGATGATGTATAGAAGTAATCTGAAAAAAAAATTCATTTTAATAAATGTATATTTTGATATTCTCACCAGAAACTATATTCCCAAATATCTAGTTATCAAGTAAATATCTAATTAAGTCGTCCAACTTCATTTTGATATTCTTGAAACTGTATCAGGATATCTTCTGACCTAAGATTCATGCTCTCGACAAATCATACAATCTCTGACCATCTGAATTGCACGTGAATGTTGTGAACAAATCTGAATATCTATCACATCAATATTTTTTCATAGCATCTTGGTAATTATGAACCATATATCGCGCACCACCGGTAAATATTTCTGGCAAGATAACTCTATTTTTTTAAAAATAAAGTATGGAATTTTATTTAAAAAAAAGGAGAAAAGAGTCAAAGAAATACAAGGATCACGATATCGATTCTTTAACTAAAAGTATATGTTCATACCTCGTTAAAACCTCTTGAGGTAAACCCACCCTTGTGGGAGAAACTCTCGTAGAGGAAAGAGTACCCTCCCCATGCAAGTAGCTAAAAGATCGAACCAAAGCGATAAAAATGCAAAAGGCCACAAAACATCCAAAAAGAAAAACAAGCTACAACAAGCAAATCGTGATCCAGAGAGAAGCAATCTCAAAGTCGGCTTCCAAATCGATAAAAAGTTGCCACCAGGAGGTTCCAAGCAACTAGGGAGATGGGCGAAACACCACTCTACCCAAGATATCATCATTCACCAAGTCAATAAGAAATGCTGGAGGCGAAGTGAACCAGTCGTAGCGGGGCAACTCGGACTTAAAGAGAGCATCTACAACACGATTGCCCTCTCGATACACATGTGAAACCATGAAACCCATCGAAGAAGTGAGGAAAAGCCCTCGACGCTAGTGTGGCAGAAAGCGCAAAGGTAAATTAGGGCATCGCTTGGCAAACAGGTTCACCACATAAGAAGAGTCGGATTCCAGCCAAATCCTACTCCAACATCTAATAGCAGCCTCCTCAACAACTATCATCTCAACCTCTAACTCGGCCTCAAAAGCAAAGCCCCGACTAGATTCACGTGTCACTTTCTTCTCAGCTACTTCAGTTATTGTTGCATTGCTAATTATAGTGAATGTTGTAGAACCTTTTGAATAATACAAAGGTATATTTACAAAAAAATAAATAAATTATTAATTAAACCAATTAATCATCCATTCATAATATAAGATTGAATAAAATATGAATGATTTGAAGTTTATCATTTTCAAAAGTAGACTTCATAAATGACCTCCCACTTTTTTTTGGGTATGAAAAATCTATTATATAAGTAATACATAAAATTTAAAAATAAATTGAATAAATATTGCATATTCAGAACTATTAATTTAATTAGCAATATTTGATCGTATTGTATTGAAAATATTATTTCTAATGTTAAGGTTTACCTTAAAATTAATTTAATGTTGAGTACAAAAACAATTGAAATAGTATTAACTGAAAAATAATTATAGGAAAATATTAAAATACCATTAGAAATATCGATCATCAGAAATCTCAGAAAAGTATATAAATCTTTAGCCACTACCGACGATTGTAAATTATTTGTTATATCACTCTGATATATATTACGCTCTATCGAACTCGATCCAAATACATTCTTATTTTTGTGTAATAAGAGTAATTTTTTTTGTAATTGGATTTTACCATACCGATCGCATATAGATTATATGTTGTCACATAAAATCAAATTGTATAATAATTAGATAATTTGTATATATATTAATTTAAATAATAAATAGATATGAATACCTTTAAGATAATTCATTACCTTATTATTTAACTTATTCACCTTTTCGATTACAAATCTCTTGCTATATTTCAAATTTTTAATTACCTTAATCGACCCATTAATTGATTAGTATATTAATTACCATATCATATTTTTTTTCCATATTAACCGTTATTAATTCCTTTAATTTATATCAACAAACTTCTCAGTCTTCGTCCTTGACAATCCTCTCGGGACTTTGATCGGTCGGGAATTGAGAAGGAAAAAGCTGGATAAGCCCACTGTAGTAGATGGCTATTTCTTGATTAAGGCCGACTGCCAAAGGGTTGCAAAAACCATTTGAAAAGTAAGAAACAATTGATTTTCTAATATCATTTAAAAAATATTAGAAATCCAAAAATTAAGAAGAAAAAAAGGGCGATAACAACATAAATTGTTGAAGATATATTCGATTTCGATGGAAAGGTAAATTTTGGTTTTCAAAAATTGATTAAAGAAAGTTTGAGATGTAAACGTTGATTTGAGAGTGATATTGAGGGATTGGGAGCGGATGTTTAGTAAAATCGAGAATGAGGAGTAGGGTAAATTAAATATCAAAAAACTCACCAAAGGAAAGGAATAATAAGAAAAATATTAAGAAAAGTAGTGAAAAGTATGGGAGGGAGAACCAATGATCTTCTCTCCTTTTTTTGGGAATTATTTCACTCACCTGCCAAATAAATCGATCCTTTTTTTTTTTTGGAATTTTGTACTTACAATCAATGTAATAATAGATTGATCTCATTTATTTGAAAATCAAACACGTTTCTATATGAAAAATTTTCAATTATATTAATTCAGAGCTAGAATTCCAATTAAACTGTGTTCCCACATCCACGTAAGAATATATCCTTGTATATTTCCATATTAATGTTTTTCAATTACCGTAATTTAAGTAGGTTAAACAAAAACTCCAACCACGTGATATTGTTTATGGAAAATTAATAATTTTTGGAATTAAATCTTATGTCAACATCCAAAATAAAATAGACTTAACATCTCTCATTTGACATCCTAAGTTAGAACACCAACCAATTTCAATAGTCCATTTAAATCCGCATTTCATGATGGTCGCATTTCCATGCTTAATTAGTTTGAAGTAACGAATCTTGCGACTGCAAGAAAAAGAATCATGCAAAACACCCCCAAAAAATATTAATTAAATAAATAAGTAGAAAATCAATTAAAAAAAATTACCAACATGTAAGATATCTTATCGAGAAAATCTATAAACTCATAAATAAACAAATAAACTAACTAAAATGATGAGTAATTTAAATAAACAACAAAGGGAACAATTGAAATAGAACATTAGAGAAAACCGAAGAAACCCCAAGTCCAATGCCCAACCCAAAACCGTGCTCCACCACCTTCGCCACCGTCAGATGATGAGTAAAGTGATGATACCAACAAAAGTCTCGACATTCTAAAGGCTTACTTTGCGAAAACTATTTTACTTCATGAAAGAATGGTTAAACAAAACTTGTCAGAAACTATGTACTTACTCCGCCGTTACCAAGAGATTGCCTCATAAATACAAGAACTTTAGAAATTTGTTCTCCTAGAAATTAAAAACATAGTTCAACTAAAAAATGCATTGATTATGGGAAGCTTAATGCCTCATCTTTTAAACAAAAAAAAAAAACACATGTGCATTGATTATAGGAAGCTTAATGCCTCCACGAGAAAAGACCTTTTTCCACTTCTGTTCATCGATCAATTGCTCGACAAACTGACCGACCACCAGTGTTATTGCTTCCTCGATGGCCTTTTCGGATACTATCAAGTAGCTATAGCTCTAGAAGACCATAAAAAGACAATCCTCACATGCCTTTTCGAGGTGTTCGCTTTCCAAAGGATGCCTTTTGGTCTTTGAAATACGCCGACAACTTTCCAACGTTGCATGCTTTCCAATTTCACGGATATGATCGATGACCTTCTTGAGGTTTTTATGGACGACTTTCGGTATTTTGCTCTCTTTTACTTGTTGTTTAATAATTTATCTAAGGTTCTTGAGCGTTGCATTGATAGTCATTTGACTCTTAGTTGGGAAAAGAGTCATTTTATAGTTAAGAGTGGTATTGTTCTTGGTCATATTGTGTCAAGTAGGGGTTTAGAAGTAAACAAGGCAAAAGTCAGTGTCATTGAAATTTTAACCCCTCCTACAAACGTAAGAGGCATTAGAATTTTTCTAGGACATGCGGGTTTTTACAGACGATCTATTAAATATTTTTCAAAAATTAGTCGCCCATTGTGCCAATTGATTGGCCTTGATGTGCCTTTTGTATTCGATGAGTCGTGTCTAAATGCTTTCAACCTACTTAAAGAAAAACTCACTACGGATCCGGTGGTTGTTGCCCTAAATTGGTCCCTCCCTTTTGAAATAATGTGTGATACATCGAACGATACGGTGGGAGTCATTTGGGTCAATGAGTATATGACCTTCTTCATGTCATTTACTATTCCAGTCTTATGTTGAATGAGGCTGAAAGGAAGTATACCGCCACCATAGTCTTCTCACTTGAAAATTTCCGCTCGTATATAGTCAGTTCTAAGGTCATAGTCCATAATGATTATGCAGCTCTCTGTCACCTTTTTAATAAAACTCAAATCAAGATGTATTTGATTCGATGGATACTTTTATTGCAAGAACTTGATGTCAAGATTCATTATAAGAAGGGTTATGAGAATGTAGTTGCCGACCATTTGTCTCGGTTTAAGTGTAGAAGATAATTTGCACGAGCATTAATGTATTAATGATGCTTTTCCTTATGAATTTATATATGTTATTTCTTCTCACCCCACCCCATGGTATGATGATATTGTTAACTATCTTGCGTGTGGCCATTTGAGAGATGAACTGTCCTTCAAAGAGCGAAAGATATTTCTTTCAATTTGTAGGCATTACTTTTGGGAGGATCCGTACCTTTTTCGGTTCGCGAAAGGTGTTATTATTAGAAGATGCATCCCTGAATTCGAGCACCAAAACATCCTATATTTTTTGCCACGATCAACAATGCGGTGGTCATTTCGGAGGATAAAAGACCGCTTTCAAAGTCCTTCAATCGGGATTTTATTGGCCGATGCTATTCAAAGATGCTCATGAATTTTGCAAATCATGTGATCGATGCCAAAGAACAGGGAATATTGGGAAGAGGAACGAGATGACATTGACGAGCAACCTTGTTGTGGAAATATTTTATGTTTGAGGCATATATTTTATGGGACCATTCCCGACTTCTTTTGGGTATGAGTACATTTTAGTGGCCTTCGACTAATTGTCCAAATGAGTTGAAGCTATTCCCACCAAGATGTGCGATCCAATATTGTACTTAAGTTCGTGCAGGAGAATATTATTAGTGGATTTGGGCTCTCGAGGGCTATCATCAGTGATGCAGTTACCCAATTTTTCAACAAGGTTTTTGCAAGATTGATGGCATGATATAGGTTCAAGAATAAGGTAGTCGCAACGTACCACCCTCAAACATCGGGACAAGTGGAGACAAGCAACAAACAAATCAAAGCAATCCTTGAGAAAACCATCCAACCGAGCTGGAAGGACTGGTCCACTAAGCTTGAGACGCTCTTTGGGCATATAGGACAGCATACAAGACGGTTTTAGAAACCGGCTTTTATCGAATGGTATATGGCAAGGCATGTTACCTTCAGATCAAATTTGAGCAGTGAGTCTATTGGGCTATACGAGCCATAAATTGTGATTTGAAATAAGTTGGCAATGTGTGGGGGCTACAACTCAAAGAGCTTAACAAGATACGAAACGATGCTTATGAAAATTCCAAAATATACAAAAGGAAAGTGAAGCTTCAACACGATAATAAGCTCATTGCTAAAGATCTCAAGGTCGGCATGTAAGTTCTACTCTATAACTCTCGTTTCTGTTATTCCACGGAAATCTCAAGTCATGATGTATTGGTCCATTCTTGGTCAAGGATGTTATGCCATATGGTGTGGTGAAACTAGTTAACGAGAAGACCCAAAAATGTTTCCAAGTCAACGATCATCATGTCAAGCATATTTTCAAGGATCGAAATTAACCCTTGATATGGAGTCCAATATTCTTAAAGACCCACCAGTTTCCTAGCTGACGCAAATTCTTCAAGCTGGGGACATTAAAAAAGTGCTTCTTGGGAGGCAACCCAAGCATTTTGTATCCTTATTTCAAAATTTTTGTATATTCGTCCTTTAACTTTTCTTTTGTTTTTGTTTTGTTTTGTTCTTCTTTCCTTCAGTTGTTTCCTCTTGTCCGTATAGAAGGGAGTGTTACGTCAGAGATAAAAAACTGATGATGCTCCCCCGGAGGGATTTTCAAAAGGTCTGAGGTTTTGCTCTAAAAACAGTGGTCAAGGGAGCATAAGTGAGGTACAAGGAATTACCCATCGATTGATGCGTCGGTCAGTGCAATGTCGACCAAGTACCAACGTACACATCGATCGACCGTCGATCGATGCCTATGTCGATGAGAACTCTCTATCCAACTTGTCTATGGACTATCGATCGATGACTATGTCAATGAGAACTCTCTATCCAACCCATCGATACACCATCGATCGATGGCCATGTCGATGGAACTCTCTGTCCAATCCATCGATGGGCCATCGATCAATGCCCATGTCGACAAGAACTCTCTTCCAACCCATCGATACACCATCGATCGACCCCCATGTCGATGAGAACTCTCTGTCCAACCCATCGATACACCATCGATCGACCCCCATGTCGACGAGAACTCTATGTCCAACCCATCGATGGACTATCAATCGATGCATACATTGATGAAAACTCTTTGTCCAGCCCGTCGACTACCCATTGATCGACACCCCCATCAACGCCGACCCAGACTCGGCCCGATCGCTGACTCTAATCAACCCATCAAATTATTTTTGCTCTCTCTTGCTTCTCACTTGTTTTCCAGCGAACTCACTCTTGTCACGGTGATTCTCTGACTACGGTCCACCAACTCTGGGTAGTTGCAACCTCCATTCAATCTTAGGTCACCAATTTCCTCTTTCCTTCCACAACAAAAATGGCCTAAGCCCGTTCGTCCGGCGTTGTTTTTTAATTATTTGGTTGGGTTGGTGTTTCTATTGTTCAATTTTTCTTAAAATCTTCTCTTTGAAAATCTCGCACAACACGTATTCGACGAAATTCCCCAAAGAGCACACTCTTTTAAGTTCCTTCTTTTTCGATCCCCTCTTGCTTCAAAATTGTATCACTATGTCTCGGGCGGGAAAAAGGAAAGATATTTTGGCCAAATACGAGGCCCCATTTCCTATTTACTCTATATACAAGGGGAAGGTTTTTGTTACAATTAGAACTTGGGGTTTTGTGACGCATCGAGCGATCAATTTTGACGATGTGGAGGAACGGGCGCAAGAAGGATCGAAACATTACGAAACCATTTTAAGATATATCAAGGGGCTTGGGTTCACTACGTTCATCTAAATGGACCTTCCCGGATATCACGAACTCATGCTTGAGTTTTCACCACTTTGACCATGTTCGCCGATCGAACGATCACTTGCCAACTTGGTGAATGAACATTTATTTAAAGAAGTGTTTGGGTTTTCTTTTACCAACAAGAGGTTGGAGGAATGAACTTTCATTTCTAAGTTGTAAATATCGTGTTCGTCTAGTACCTCACCTTTATGGGTACTCATAAAAAAAAATAAAAAATGGTACAAGAAGAGAAATCCTTGTACGCACTCTCTCTCTCTCTCTCTCTCTCTCTCTCTCTCTTTTAATTGTTTAGATTTTATTATTAAAGAGGTGCATAGATGATTGGCCTTGTAGGGTGCCGACTTAGTGGTTTAAGCGTGATTACATCTTGGTCGAGGCATGGATGGGGGACGTGCAAGAAGGGGCACCATATTACTTTTAGGCGTTCGGAAGGAATTTTAAACTTCTTATATCAATGTACCATGTCGTCCTTTTAGTTGAATTTCAAATTGATTTAATACATTACTCCTCGAATCATTTGAATGCATTAGTTTTTAGATCATCGGGTGGTTGGATTTTCTTGTCTATGTCTATGCTCGATTTTGCTTGAGGACAAGCAAAAAGCTAAGCGTGGGGGAGATTATTCGCATATATTTGTGTGTGATTCTTGTTTGTTTTTGCATATTGTTTTGTGTGTTGTAGCGGGTTTTAGGTCGTGTTTTCTCTCGTTTCTTTCTAAATAGCTTTTATGTAGCTCATATCAACTTTTACCCAATTTAGTACTCTTTCTCATATCTTTCGTAAATATTCATTCTATTTTGGTTTTCTTGTCTTTTAAGTCATCCGAGCGGAGCCAAGCGTGTTCCCAAGAGTTACGACCAGTTTGGATCGACAAAAACTAGACAAAGGTTCGTGAAACATGTCCATCGGTTGACCTACAATTGATGCATCATCAATGCATCACCGATGCAAACCTCTCACCCACATTGAAAACCAGAGTCGATCGAACTTCCGAGGAATAACCGACATCATCGATCGACGGGCAATGTTGATGCAACATCAACGTGCGCATGCCGCCGATTCGACAACCCTAGTTGATCGACCTTCCGAGAACAATGCGCCATCATCGATCGATGATAGTCATCGACCAATGATAGTCATTGACGTAAGATCAATGATAGAGATACCATCGATCGACGATCGTCATTTCTGGATAAAATTACCATGGTTCCCTCCTCGCCTCACACTATTTAAGCGACAACACTTCCTGACTATGACCAGATCCACAGACTTACCTTTTTCTGACCTAGAAATCTCACTTTCAAACACTTGATTCATCCCTATTTCCTATATTATTCCACGCTTGATGATTTACCTTTCCTTATAAGTTTTGTAGACTATGGTATTCCTCTCTTGATAATTTACCTTTCCTTATAAATTTTGAAGACTATGGTGATCTGGATACTGAGAAACCAGCTTGTTGGGAGATACTTAGTCTCTTTTGGTTATTAGGACTCGAATAATTGTTGAGATTTCTAGCATTTTTCTGGTGGATTTTAATTTCTGTTTTGAAGATTTTTGTTGCTTGCATATGAATCTTTGTTTGATTGGGTTTGGGACAAAATTGTTAATGTAAGATACTTTAATCCCATTGTTATTTTCTTATTTTATAATCAAGATTGTTAATCTTTCAGTGTTTAAAATATAGAAAATTTTATGATTACTTTTGGATTTAACTTGATTATCGAACACCTTCAGTTGCCTACGTGTTACTTCTCGTTCTTTATTGCGTTTACTTTGTATGCTTGTAGATCTATTATGATTTGTGTTGATCTATCGATTAGTTGCTACGTTTAAATTTAAGTCGTGTTAGTTATTTTATTCTTGTTCTCTAAAAAAACACAAACCACAAAACTTATTGATCGCGTGTTTAGTTAAATTGTGTTAAAACGAGCATTTCGATTCCGATTGTCATTCCTTGAGAGACTCGACTCGAGTCAAACTTACCACTTACAACCACTCCGTTCTCTTGCAGATGAAGATTTTATAATAAAACGTAAGTGCAAAAAGGTCGATTCAGCTGTGCTCGACAATCCTCTCGGGACTTTGATCGGTCGCGAATTGTGAAGGGAAAAGCCGGATAAGCCCACCGTAGTAGATGACTATTTCTTGATTAAGGTTGACTGTGATAAAACCAAAAAGATTGGTTACCAAAAATAGGTGTACTAACCTCATATCTAAGATCAGCGACCTGAATAGCTTCCAATTACGTCACAGCGACTTGGTTGATCTCCAAAAAGCTTCCTGGTGACCTAACCGATCCTAAAAAACAGCACCCTCAGCCAAGGCGGTGGACGGCCCCGATGAAGGTCCTCCGATGCTTAAGTTAGCGAGTGCGAGAGATAATCGCGAGAGCTTCAAAGTAGGATTAATCAACTTAAAATAAAGAGAGGCGTGCACCCCTTTTATATAGACAAGAGAAGTGCTCCCCAAGCTAGGGTTTCCTTCTCCCACAACAATTCCATAAATACCGTGACCGACTTAGATTTAGGATTTCTCCTGTATGCTAAATTCTCATAAATAATAGATTACTCATTAAATTACCAGAATAGGCCTGTGCCTATGATTCTTTTAATATAATTTGTTGGGACCCCACAATACCATCCATATTAACCCATTCGGGCCTAATATTTACAAATCCCATTACCGAGCTAACAGATAACGCCGAGCTATCAAACCATAAGAGGTCATGACCCTATATGAGAACTCATCCTCATACTTCAGGTCACTACTCTTAAAACCAGCTCTCTCACCTCTCAGAAGAAATACTCCTTCCAATAAATGAAGTCGCTTTCCATAAATACCAGCTTGAATATTTCGTGTCGTATCAGCTAGTCCCCAATATTCTGGCTGATTGAGGTAAAAATCAGGTAGAATATGTAAAAATATTAAAGAACGCAGTCACTCGAAAACACACATAAAAACTTAAACATAAATCATAAATAAATCGCCTTGTCCGCTTACCATACCACAATTTAGAATAACCCAGTTCGCCGTTTCGAGTTATAATAGTGTTCGTTCACCAAGAGCTTACCATATAAATTGACGACCTCTCAAAAGTCAGCTCGCTGAGCTCGCTCAAACTCCAGGAAGAATGCTCCTCCCAGAAGAAGAGATCGCGTATAAGTCCCCATATTATATGCTCACTGACCCCGTATACCCATCGACCTGAAATCATAAAACCACCCATCTGTGACCTGTAGTCGTACCCAGGCACAATAACCCAAGGAAATATAATCATGAGTGTTCAAAAAATCAAAATACGTCTTTTCCCTTTCTTTCACATTCCATAAAAGATTCATTAAATGCACTCTGGCAGCATGTCGGACACGTGCCATCTCCCAATTTTCTCGTAGTATAATAAATATGCTAGCCAGAAATGAAAGGGCGCCCAAAATAATATCAAAAACCCTATTAATTCTCGCTCCAATCTGTCCCATCAGCTTTCTCGCTGCCCAACATACACAAAAACCCTTCCATCTTCACTTACCCATCACTTTTCTCCAAAACAGAAGCAAAATCACCATTTTCGCTCTGTAAAAAAGCTCGTAGTCTTCCCACTTTACAAAAGAATCAGCAACACCTCACCGCTCACCTCCGACATCGACGGCAACGAAAATGGGTAAGTCCCCTAGGTTATCCCTCCTCAGTAATTAATTTCAATTTAAAATATTGTGTATCGCATCTGCTGAATGTTGTTATATTCTTCTGCTTCTTTCTCTTCGTGTTTTTCAATTAATGGCGAAATTAATATCTTCCCACCCTAATTCTCAAAATACAGTTCTCTCCCCTAATTCCAATCCTATCGAAAACCCTTACATTCTTAAAAGAAGACGAAGATAAAATTCTCCCCCTTCCTCCGGCCTGCATGACGAACTGGAAGATGACGTCAGTTGGTCGGAACTAGAAGCCTAAACTAGGGCTTACATAGAAACCAAAGCCCTCTTAGAGAATATATCCAAAGAGCCCTCTACTGCCCCCTTGACTATCGAAAATATACCAGAGGGCATCCCCTTAGCTAAGCCCAACAATCCATCCACATCACATTGTGAACACTTCTTAGAAATTCCAGTGACTGTGGTACCTTCCTCAGATGCTGCCGACCTACTCCCATTACCCCAAACGACCAGGACAATAAAACATAACTACTGGATACTCCCTGACCCAGAAAAATTTGATGAATTCCAACAAACACTTAATCTCCCTGAGACCACCAAAATGGTTTTGCCAACATCAGACAACTAGACCCCATGAAACCTCCCACAAATCACATTACACTTTTCAACGAGCTGCTTAGGTCGGGATTCAGATTCCCACCACACCAGTTTTACATCGACACAGCCCYTGTATTTAAAGTTCCCCTTCTGCAATTGTCCCCTTCTGCCCGCTTTTAAATCATAGTCTCTTGCCGCGGGGCCTAAGACTATTGCACTGCTGTATGAACCAATCATTGGGAAAAGGAGATCTCCTTGACGATGTTCATTAGGGTATCGGCACCCTCTTCTTCCTCCGAAGTTAGCTTGTGTGCCAAAGTTTCTTTCCTCTCCATACTCCTCGTAATAACCATAATCACGCTCCTCGTAATTCCCTCGATCATCATATCTATCATTTCGAAAGTTCTCCCTTTGCCAAGCATTGAACGGACGTCCCTTCCTCCTATTTTGATTGTGGTTCCGTTCTTTTTCGAAATACTCGTGCCTTTGGTGGTTTCGTTGGTTGTTTTGGGGCTCGAGTCCGCCATGACCACCATTGTTGTGCCCTAACTCTCTATTTGCTCGAGTGTTGTAAGCTCGAGCCTCTTCACGGTTCCGAAATCGTTGAGGAGGTTGTTGGAAAGTAGGGTTCTCTTGCATCATGATTTGATGATCGCCCCTCGGTTGGTGCTCCCCGTTGTTTGCTTGGTTTGTCTCTCTTGGTTCTTCGTTATGGAGTAGAGGTGGATTTCTTGGCTCTTCGTCCTCGGTATTATCCATTTTCTCTTATACATGCACATCTTCAATGGGTGGCACGCCGTATGGATAATCGCGAGGAGGGGTTTGGGTGTTTCGTCCCCTCCCTCGTCCACTATTCACTCCTCCTCGTCCTCCAAGAGGTAGATTATCTGCCATGTTGGTTGAACTTGCTTCCAAAAGATTCCCTTCGGTTGAAGGAAATAGTTGTCTCGGTCTCGACACACGTTCGATGCTATTAATGAATGGGGTCAATTCTCCTCTAAGGCTTCGTCGACCTTGAATCAACAACAAACAATCACCGCATCGAGTGGAAAACCATAAACATTATACAATTAACGACACATAAATAATAACACAAATAAACATCTTTAACACCTTTACCATTTCCCGGAAACGGCGTCAAATTTTGAGCTGAACTTTTGTGTTCCTTTCAAAATTAATTACCGATTAACCAGCACGCGTCTACATTTGAAAAGGAGTTTAGTTCACCCGCAAGAGAACGGGGTCACTTGTAGACTAGTGAGATAACTCGGGTCGATCTCTCGAGGAATGGGAATCGTATTTAACGATGTTAATTTTTTTAATATCACAATTCTATCTAAACACACGGTCAATTGGGTTTTAGAAATAATTTGAAATCAATTGTTTTGAAAACAAAAACTCTCTTGTCTCGAGGGTGTCAACCTCTCGACAAGTCGTGAGAGAAGTGACAATTGAAAAACAAATACGGAATACTACTCATAATACTAGCATTTGCTTCCCATATTGCATGTTCTAGTAATAACAACTAACAATCTAAGGTATTCAACAATCAAGGATTAATTATAATTCTATCACAATACTACTTCCGACATTATCTCAAATGCGCAACAAGATTCATGATAATTTAAATACTAAAAGCTTCACGAAATATAACTAAACCAACCATAGTTCCATTCTCAATCCAAAAACAATGGTTCAACCAAAATCAATAATAAAAAACACAAGGGTGTGAATCCAATTCACCAAACCTTAACAATCTAATATCAAATCATTATCTAACATACCATCAACTGTTCATATCAAATATCAAACCAAACCACTTTCAAAAATATCAAATCAAAAGACGAGTTTAGAGATTACTAATCGTTGAACTACTTTCAACGAATGATGACGATGAACGAATGCACTCCAAGAATCAAGTAGAATCCCGAGGCTTATCACGAACCCAGAATCCTCGCGTCGAACATCGGCTTCCGTGAAACTCACCTTGATACGGTATCGAACGGTTTTATGCTAGAGGTATGAGAGATGTGTCAAATATCTCAACATTTGGGTGTTTTGTGGGTTCTCTAACTTTGTTCCAGCCTCCAAAAGGTCTCCAAGGCAGAATAATAATCAACCCTAGCATTTTTTGCTATTTTTAAAACGTTTTCAGCCGTTTCGTAACTGAAAATTCCATAAATCTGCATGCGTAATGTACTTGTCCGATCGGATGAAGGTATTGTCCGATCGGACAAAGGCCACTGTCCGCTGCTTCGATCGGTGCACCAGTTTGTTCGGCCGGTGTGCTTGTCATCAATTAGTCCGATCCGAGATGTTCACTGTCTGATCGGTGATTGTCCTTATGGGCTACTTTTGGGCGTCGCTTCTTCTATCTTTGTGCCTCGGATCCACCGGACACTCTAGCTGTATGAGAAAAACACAAGATTACTCACATTTGGACCGATTAGCGTTCAACAAGTCGGAAAGTTAAGTAAGGAGATAAAAGGTGCAAAATGATGCAATTCATCCTAGTCTTAACCCGAAAAAAAGATAATAAAAAGACTAAACAAGACTCGATTATGTACAGATTCATAAAACAAACGTACGAATCAACCACCCCATGCTTAATTAGTTTGTTCGTCCTCGAACAAACGAAAGGATCAGAATCAAAAGAAGTGAAAGTAATTAGAGCTAAGAGTCATGTTTGTGCATATAGTTTAGTTTTTCAATTATAAACACTTTTGCCGAACCATAAAGCTAACTCGTATTACCTTTTCACCTTGAAATCGAAAGAATGCTTCCTCACAAAAGGTAATATAACATGGTGCACTCATTCGCTCGTGTTTTCAACAGATAAGTGTATACGTTCGGATCATCATAATCATGCATTCAACGACTCATGAAAATCAAAGACTCAATCATCGCATAAGTGTGCCCATTCAATCAAGAATCAGATTAGGACTTTTAAGGGTTTTAATGTCGGCTCTTTAGTGAGGTATGTCATATATAAGGATGTGTGGCTAACTTGCGGACAAACACAATCTATAACTCACTCAATCCGCCCTTTAACACATAGAGCGTAATTTTTGTTCCTCATCCTTCCCAAATAACATTGTATCATTATTTTTAGTCTTTTATAGCTAAAACTCCTTTCAATCCCCAAACCCGAATACTTGCTTTAGCCAAGATGCTTTATTTTTATTTTCTAGATGCTCTTTTGAACTTAAGCACCCTTATTATTTTTTTTATATTATTATTATTTTTAATTAATATTTTTTTTATTTTGCTCTCCCACTAGTTCCTACCCCGTAATCGTCATATCTCATTAACCATAATTAAAACTCTCATCACACTTTAGTTGAAATAAGAGCTACAAAAATGCTCGTGGATAACAAAGAAATGGAATTAAGGCTCAAAGGGGCTCATTGGGATTTTTGGTGGTTTTTATTTATGAATAAGGCCGAAAATGGGTTTTATATGTGCCTATCGTCATTTTCAAAACCAAATGTACACATGCGATTAAGAGACCTTTCAAAACACTTATCGAATTACAACATGAAATGATGATAAACACACAAGACTTCTCACTAGGGTTCAATTCAAACTTTGAAAACAAGGTGATCGAGTTTTTGAAGTTTTGCAGAATTGGTAACGACCAAGTGTTGTTTTAAATATAAATAAGTAGTTTTGGAAATTTTGCACTTAAACAAACTTGAAAGACTCTAACAGTATATCACATACTACATGATTCCGACAGGCATGCCAGTACAAACATAAATAAGCATGGGCAAATATTCAACAAAAGTTGACGTAATCAATTGGTTGACTAGCATTTGTTACGAAAATATGACTATGTTACTTAAAAATAGTTTGAACTAAACATATGCAAAGGACTCTAAACGATTACTCGAGGACTGTGCAGTTGTCCGACCGGTCATAGAGCTAGACCGATCGGACTGGAGTCCAGTGGACATTGTTCGATCGGTCGCCTCCATGTCAACGACCGGACGGTCCCGTCCCCTCCACCTATTAAGAAAACTCAGCAATCTCCTGGTTGCTAAAACATTAACATGAACATAGGGAATTGAAAAGTGCCAAGAACCAATGTATGAAAAAGAACAAACCACGAGGTAACCATAGTCATCCCATCACGAAATAAAAGAAATAATAATACATAATAAATCCGAATAAAAAAGTAAAAAGTCTAGAAAGCAAATAAAAAGTTGGATAGAGTGGTGATACAGATGGGGCATGGGCCCGCCTACTGGTCCATGTTGTCCGGAGGCGGAGGTGGGTAGCGGTGCTCGAGACGGGAGAGGCACTCATCAATTTGAACGAGGTATCCGTGATTCGCCTCAACGCTTCCGGATAATCGGGCAAGATGCTGAGAAGTTTCCGCCCAGTTGTTGCCCAAATTCGTCAATGTGCTCCGGAAGTAACGAGCTTCCTCTCAAGCTTCCTCTCGCGCCGCCCAAGCATCCGGTCGAGCGTTCCTCGCGTGCTCCTCTTAATGGATGCGCAATTCCCCCATTTGGGCCATCATTCGCTCTTGGAAATCCTGCTGTTGCTGCCATTGCTCGTCCGAGAAATAAACGCCTTCTCCATAATCACCATGATCGTAAGTTTGGGAACCGGTGTTCCCATTTCCTCCATTGTCCTCGTTCATGGTCTCCTCCCCATTTTCCTCCTCATTCTCCTTGTCATTATCTTCCTCTTCCTCGTTTTCATCATCGTCATCATCACCATCGTCGTTGTCAGAATCCTCGATCGCCTCGGCTCTCACCCTTGCCCTGTGCGACATGCATGTCAGAATAGCGACGTTCCGCCCATTACTCATCCGACTTTCGACCATCATTGCTACGATAAGATACACGACGTCATCGTCATATGGTTCACAACCGTGATGGCGTGCGAGCTTGGTGATAAAGGCTCCCAGAGTGATCTTTGCCATTTTCTTCTCCCTCACTTGTTGAACGTTCTCGATTGCAGCAATCAAAAGTGGATAAATTTTTGCGTTTCCGAGATGGTACGTAATCCACAACGCTCTCAACTCGGAGGAAGAAATTCTTGTGGCGTCCTCCTTACCTAAGAAGACTTGCATGAAGAACTTGTATGTAAGATAGACGGCGTTTGATCAAAAATATGTCAAATTGAAATGGCACCCGGGGTCTGGTGGTGCTCCTGAGAGTTTGTTCCACCAATCATTTTTGTTGTATTCGTTGATTTCGAATCCCGGTCTTGGGTTTTTGCGGCAATTGACCCCAGAAATTTCATCGAGATTGCCCGCCGAAGTGTGGAATGTTTGGTTTCAGAAACGACACTCGAAACTCCCATCGGCCAATGTTTTAAACGTCGTAAAGAACTCGAGCATAAGGGTGCGATGCCCGGGTTGGTTAACACCGTCCCACTTGATTAATTGGAGGGCTTCGATGCCCTTGATGAACTTTTCCGCCATTTTATCCCCCGTGTTGGCCTTTTCCTCCCAGAATTTGAGGTTGATGAAACGGGGGTGGTAGACGTCCCTTTTAATCAAGGATTTGTATAGCATAGTTTCACGCTCATCCTTGAGGTCGAAGGGAGCCAACCCACCCCGGGTGTTGCTCGACATTTGGCTTGAGGTCTTTCCATGTCTTGATCGAGATGACGATGTCATGGCTGATTCGAAAACTCAAAAGATGCCACAAACGTTCTCACGGGACTTTTATCGAACACTTAACGTGCCCCTCAAAAACTCAACTAAATTCAATTTCAATCCGTACAACCCAACTCCAATTACGACTACACCTGCAATTCAACTCTCCAAGCAGTTATTGAGTTCGAGTTTCAGCCATTATACCTTGGAGTTACTGAGTTTGGAGGTAGTGGTGAATTTCGGTTTGTTGTGTTCAAGTACGTGCTTGAATCCTTGAATTCTCCGGATGGATGTGATTTGGTGTGTTTGGTCTTCGATCGGACTTGTTGTTGGTGTTCATTTTGCTGATTGGTTAATCGTGGTATAGAGATTTTGGGATTTAAGCACTGCAAAGGAGAGAAATTGAGGGTTTTAAAATAAAATCTGCGAAGGGGGCCGACTGCAGTTTTATAAACTGCTCAGTCGTCTGATCGGTCAGTGTCATGTTCCGATCGGACTGCAGTCCAGTGGGCTCTGTGCGATCGGTCTAGGCCCTTGACCGACCGGTCTGCACTGTGCGTCGATATATATATATATATAGGGTTAGGTTCAAATGAGAACTCGTCATTATATGTGAACCTAGGGACTCATCTTGACCATTAGATTGGATAATCTTGATGGTTGAGATCATGACATGTCAGCATGGTAATAATGTAAAAAAATGCATTAATTAATTAAAAATGGTATTTTGAACATATATCAACGTTTACAAAGAGCACTATATTGTTCTTTGGAAAGCACAATAGATTAAGAAGAAAAAACACTACGATTGTAAAAAAAAGCATCGCAAATTTCGTCTATAAACTGCAAATTCAAAAATTTGAAATGAAACTCAAATTTTCAACAAACTATAACTTTTTCAAATTTTATTCGTTTTGAATGAAATATATATCAAATTAATCACATTCTCAAGATCTACAATTTAAGATACATATTGCATATTTTAAAACGTAAAAAATAT